>VDFB02324646.1:98523-156990 GCA_007258455.2 Sequoia sempervirens | reverse complement strand
GTCAAGGCATCCAAGGATTTGAACAAACAGTAGCTGAAGTAAAACCTAGGCATGAGATTATCATTGCTGATTTAGACACAGCCTACGCTTCAGCAGTTTCAAAGGAGCACAAAAGACAAATCCTTGCTTGGAGAGAGCGTCATGTTTTCAAAGTTAAAACTTATGAGAGAATATCTGAAGAATTCATCACCTACAGACAAAGGGTGGTTGAAGCTCTCCTTTTCATCAGCGAATTTGTCATAGAGATTCCCTCTCAGTACAGTCTTGAAGATGGTTCTTACGTCAGGCTTGAGGAGGTGCAAAATCAGTTCCAGAATGTTGTTCATAGTTGCAGCCCAGTTGGCGGAAGGATAGGTCATATTTCAATGATGTCAGCAAAGTTCAATAAAGCGGCCAATGAGATTGAAGATTTCCTAAGATCTATTGAAGATGCCGAAGATATTCTTGAAAAGCGGTGTTTTGCTGTTGATGGTATAGATGCACCGAACCGGGACACGATCTCAGACTTCCTAGCGGATGTGATCGAGCTTTAAAGCAGCTTTCTTCTAGAAGCTTTCTTTCCCGCTTTCTTTCTATTCTTGGAATCATCCTTATCCATTCTTTGAGGATAGAAAGAAGATAAGATGTAATAGTTGGCGTTTCCCGTTTTTTCTGCTTTTTAGGGTTTTAGTTGTTATCTTGTTTCTAGATTTAGTAATAAAGCTTGCTTGCTGAGCAAGCCCTAGATTGTGAAAGCAAGGAGATTTTAGGGTTCCCTACTCCTCTGCTTCTCTATAAATAAGAGCCTTTGCTCATTTAGTTTCTTTAACCGTGCTTATGAGAACAAAACGCTGAGCCTATTGTGCCTTCTATTTGTTGCTCAAGTATTGTTCATTTGTATTGTGATAAGCAAATTGTTGAGCCTCTTTAGCCAACAAGGAGTTAGTGAGATTACTGTTTTCTATTGTGTTAAGAATAAGTTTGCAAGCCTCCTTAGCTGCAATCTCTTATTCAAGAGGCATGTTAGAAGGAGTTTTGTTTGAGATTTGAGTAATAGGAATCATGAGCCTCTTTGCCTTGGTGCAAATCTCCCAGTTTTCCATTATCTATGTTATGCTTTCATGATCTTTATTTCGAAACTACGGTGAAGTGTGTAGGTGTGTTTGTTGAGAGAGAGATTGTTAAAAGTATTTTGTGAGGAGAATCTACCTTGTTAATTTCTAGCTTCTCTTGCTCTGCTATTACTTGAGAGGTTAGGAACGTCTTTAGTCTAAGTTAGTCGTAGTTGAACTTCTTATCAGAAAATCTCAGCTGCGGCGTTTGTGTTTAAAAAACCTTGTGCTCTAAGAAAAAAAAAAAAGATAGGCAACTTAGTTTTAGTTTACTTTCTTTCAAACACCATCAGCAAGAGGGAGCTTCCCCTCCTAATTTGAAGAGCAATTTATCTGTGCATAGCTGTCCGTTTTCAAATCCGCATTCCAGAGGTGCGAATTTAAACGCCAACACTCTATAAACTTGAAAAACACAAAAAAGAGATAATCACTCCTATTTTAAAAGAGGATGTCTACTAGCTCTGTCTCAATTGCAATACAATATAAGTTGCAACACTTGAAATTTCTCAAGCTCAATGTTCTTGTGCAAATTATCTGCCTTAAGGCAGATCTCAAAATACTCGCATGAGTTATGCAAGAACATCTAAAACCCATTATTGAGCCAAGGCCCAACCACTCAAACAAAGCCATGTCCATGAATCATATTTTGAAGAAGAGCATATATCTCTACAACAGAATACATGGAAGTATGAAAGAGCTATAACAATTGATAGATAACATTGAAGGAAAAAGTAAAGCTCAAGAATACAACATTTCTTACCAATGGAATGATATTTGACTCTAAATAATGATAGGAATTACATTTGATCATCATTCTTCATGGCAAGCTGTTAATCCATAAGAAGTCACTCTGTAAGAAGATCTTTATATATTGCTTTCAGTCTTAACATTAGTTAACATAATTACATCAACACCAAACTGGTTCTGCATGTCAATAACCCAAGGGAATCAACACCTATTGTTTTAGAATATTCTCATGCCACTAACTAAACACTGTGTCCATGGCTGGGTGCAGCAATTAAAAGATCAGAATTAACACCTTCAAACTTACCTTGAATCCTTTATGGTTCCTAAATCCTTAAAAGATTTAGGTAGGTACAATTTTAATTGAAATGAATCTATAGACACCACAAACAAAACATGAAACCACTTTTCAAATTCAAAATAAAATCAGTAGCAGAAAAATGCCAAATATTTATTAGCAGCAACATGTGATATGATTTGCAATTTCTGTTTAGCCATCAAAAACACCATATCTATCTTCATTGGTCTACTGCTACTGCCTTCAATTGACATAAAAGATCTGCAGTTCATTTCACCAATAGCCTCAAGAAAAGTTAAATTGCTGATTTTAAGGAAAACACCATAAGAAGAACAACTTGAGAGCAGCACAGTTAATTTTCTATGTAAAGGAGAACTGATATTCCAATGTGCTTATTACCAGCCTCAATGGTTCCTTGTAAAAGGGGATTACAATTTTGAAACTTAGAATAATTTATCAGTATTCTTATGCCTTACAATTAAATGATGTGTATAAGGCATGAGAAATAATCCATAAAGTACAAGTCCATGAAAGGACAATGCATAGTAAACAACTAAAAGATAGTTTAAAAAATAGTAATTAATTACCATTTACATTATTCAAATCACCATTTACAAAAGTCATCAATGCTTCATGAGCACTTGTTGCAACTGGATCAGCTAACTCATTGGTTGGCATATTTGTTCCATTATCTACAAAAGCATCATCACATGGAACATCTTCACCTTGCACAACATCTAATGTCATATTATGCAATATACAGCAACTAATAATGGTTTTCGGAAGCACTTCCAAATTTGGATGCCACATTTTGGATTCCAAAATCCGCCACATGTTTTTTAGCCTTCCAAATGCACACTCTACCATGATATGTGTTGATGACAACTTAAAATAGTATTCCCTCTGACTACTTGTTAGATCTCTGCTGAAAGGTGTAATTAACCATTTCAACAATGGATACCTGCCATCTCCAATAATATACTCTCTTACATTTAATGGGCCAATTGATAGTGGTTGACCATTTAATCTCTGTCCACCTTCACACATTTTATGGAAAAAGAATTCCGTAGAAGTCTAGAATCATTTATTGAACCAGGCCACGTAGTAAAAATGTCCATGAAATACATATTGCTATCAACAATTACTTGTACTGACATACTATAGTTATGATCACGATCATACCAATCAGTAGGGCACTCATTAGGTGGAAGATGAAATTGAATGTGAGTTACATCTATAGCTCCACAACAATTTGGAAATCTTTGTTTTAGACGAAAACCTTCTTTTACATGCTCAAGTTTCATGTGATTACTAGGCCATTGGATATGACTTCGAAATCGAATATAAAATATATTGATGAACTTATTTACGACTCTTACCACAGTTGACTTTCCACAACCAAACAATTCACTAATGTTAAGCATTGTCATCCCAGATGACAATCGCAAAATTGCAATGGCAGCCTGTTTCTCTACTGGAAGGACTCTACTTTTAATAGTTGTAGCAAATGAATATGGTATTTCACCTTGTTTTAGATCATCATTCAGAATTTCACAAATATTTTGAAATAATGCAAGTGGCAACTTGAAAATGCTACAGAATCGTTCATCATCACATCTAACTTGAAAAATGTAGTGGTTCCACCAATGCAAAGAGCGTGGTTTCACATACCACTCCCCCTGAATGTAATGTCCCCATTTTTAGCACTTCACTTTTCAGTGATTGGTAGCCTATTCTCAGTGTGTTGTTGGCTAGTTAGTAGCAAAATTAGGGTTTTCGGCTGCTTGGTGGGTTCTCTTGATGATTCAGGGTTTTGCTTGTTGGAGTTTGGTTGTTTGGATTCTGGATTCCTTTTGGGTTTTTAGAAAGCTTCGCAGAGGTGTGACTTGCAACTGCGTCGGGCAACCTTTCCGGACTTACTATTTTTAGTAAGTTACGACAGCTACATCCTGGAGTTTGGGATTTTGGATTGCGAATTCTTTTTGGGTTTTCAGAAAGCTTTGCATTGGTTTCACATGCACTTTGATCTGGGCAACTTTCTGGAATTTACTATTTTTAGTAAATTCTATTTCTGGCAGTGGTCATGTTGGTTTCGGCACGGATGGCTCTCATCTTCAGTCAGCTCAGTTGGTTTGATCAATTTTGGCCTTGGGATGCATTTTGGAGAGATAAGTTCATTTTATTTAAATAATGTTATGTTAATGTTATATTTTAATGTTGACTTCCCCCTTGGCCTAGCTACATCACTTCAAGTTGTTCTTAAAAGGTGTTCTTCAAGGGTGGGCGCTTCATTGAAGGAAATTTATTATTATTCAAAGGTCTATTTCATGCTTGAGTTGGATGCCTTCTTTGAGGAGGGAATTAATTTAAAATTAAAGTCAAATATTGCTTGGAAAATGGGACGCCATCTTTGGAGGGAATGGAGTTATTTCAAATTTGAAAAGTTAGGGTTTCTAGAAACTTTTGGAGAGTCTTCACAAAGTTATAAAAGGAGGTCTTGGGTCCTCATTTGGATTATCTTATGTTTTGAATATTGTTATGCTGTTGAAATGGTGCTGGACTGCTTCGATGAATGAAAGCCTCCTAGCCTTGGCTCAACTTCGTGCTTGAGAGATAGCACCTAGTGGAGAAGTTTGCTTATGTTGAGTGGATTTTGTAGTGAGGTTTGCATTGTAGTGTTGTTTTGTCATTAGAAGTTCAGTTTATTGCATTTCATGTGTTTTTCTGGAGTTGCTGATTTTGTATTGTAGATTGAAGTTTATACTCATAAGTCTTTGGGCGAATTTATTTTGGTTCTGGGTAGTTTACCCATGCATTTTCTAGCCTTGGGCGCCCCTCTATGCCAAGTTGCAGATTTTTTAGAGGTGTCTTGGATTTTATCTTGTTGGTAGAACATTTCTTGAGGCTGTATCATTCTATTTTGCCTGGCAAGTGTTTAGAAAAAAAATACTTCAATTTTTCAACTGTTTCTTTGTTTAGTCTTCATTGTCATCATCCTAGCTTTCGTTTGCATCAAGTCTCATGTCATTCTGGCAAGTATTGAGTGAGTTGTGAGCATTTTAGTGGATTCTAGGGTTGCTGGTTATGCATATTAAGTTGTTGTTTTGTCATATCAGCTTGCGTAAAGTCTATCTTTTGAGTTGGGTTTGGGTTGAAAGTCTTTGTGATCATTGAGGAGACATTATACTATATTGCAGCATGGTTAGACTTTCTTATTCTATGTATTTGGCAGGCAAATCTCTAATTATTGTAAGCTGAACAGTAGTACTATTAGCATTCTCTCTTCTGTTCTTTACTTTACTGTATTTCCCACTGGATAAGTGGAAGAGGTTGGCTTGCCGCCTTCTTTACATTCTGAAGTTACATTGTATTTCTTTATATCTCCACCATATGGTCGCCTCATTCCATTCTGGATTGGGTAGCACATACTTGGTGTTGAGTTACTTTCAGTTGCAGTTCTGATTTATTTAACTTACGATCCTCTTGCCATATGACAGCCTCTCTCTTGTTGAGATTGAGTGCACATTCTTGGAAAAGAGTTATATTGTAACTGCTGGTTTGATTTATCTAACCCTAACGGGTGCTTTCTGCATTGTTGTGTACTTGGCAAAATTTGAAAAATTTGGTTCGGGACATTTCACTAAATCCTTCCTTCCCATTGAGAAATAGATAATGTTTCGACAATGTCACTTTCCACCTCAAAAGTTATTGTATGAAGCATTGTTTCCATGTCATCTAATTCCATATTTGGCGATTGTCTTATTTCAGATAACTCTATTCTTTGTCTCTTATTTTTTGTTGTATTATGTATGAGTTTTGAAGATCATTCCAAATTTGTAATGCCAACTGAATAATTTTGATGCAGTGGCAAGAAGGAATTTTAGCTTTTTAATTGAAGCGGAATTCATTATGCAATAGTGATGTCCTCCCTGCAAAAACACAGAATAAAAAAAAATCAGAACCATTCCAAGTGCATGCAATTATATTAAATAAGAACCTGTCCAAAATAATGAATCGAATAACCAAGGTTTACAAAGAATTATGCAGCACAACCATATGTCTACTGCTCCAGCAAGTTAACTCAATAAAATGCATTTTTTATTCAAACATAAATATTTAGGAAGAGAACAAAATAAAGGACATTTAAAATGAAGATTTCTTAGTACTGGTTAAACAAGTGCTGGTTAAAAATCTCGGCTTTATGTCTTTAGGTGCATGCCAAATCCATAAATTAAGTTTGATGTTGTTGGGTGAAAATTATGTAATCAGCTTTCGATAGATTACACAACTTGAATTTCAGCCACAGCTATGTGAGATGTGAATCTCTCCTCTTGGAAAGGGGAGGCGCCCTTCTTACTGCTAACAGAAGCGATAGTAAATCAAACAGATAATTATAAAATGTACACGCAATTCACGGAGTGGGGGGGGGTGTGTTAAATTCATCCTTCTCTCTTTTTTCAGAGAAGATGTTTACAATGCTTCACTTGTTGGAAGTTTAGAATTCTTGATAACTTGAAACGAACAACTAGCAATAATACCAATATCTCTATCTCGTCAAAGCGAAGCGTAGAGATACCAGAAGTGATTAATAACAAATAAATAAATTAAAAAAGGGAAAGCTCACGAAGGCACAAAGTCGTTTCGTAGCTTTATCAATGTTGGATCTGTGTGGATGTACCGTTTGCCACATTAGAAGCACAATGTCTTCTTAGACGCAACAATTCTTCGAACAGCATGAACGATTACAAGCACAAAGTCTTGTAGATCATCCAACAAAAGTGTCAAATAGCACGAACGATTACAAGCACAAAGTTTTGTAGATCCTTCGACAAGAGTATCCAAGAGTATGAATAATTACAAGCACAAAGTCTTGTAGATCACTCAACTAGAACATGCAAGAGCATGAATGATTACAAGCACAAAGTCTTGTAGATCATTCAACCAATGATAAACAGAAATAACAATGCAATCTAAATAATAGATGTAACACAAAGTTTACATAAACTACTTAGAGTCTTTCAGATTCTTCGAACTAATCACTACCAAATAAGATTAACTCACAAAAGTATCGAATCCAACGCAAAGTTTGGCTTGCAATCCTTTTCTTTATTAATCGAATCTCATTCACAAAGCATGAACGCAAAGTTTCACAAATTTGCTTACAAAAGGGCAGCACTTCGTTGCAAAAGGCTAAAAGATAATTTACAATGAAAATCCCTCACATTATATAGAAAGAGGGATGAGCAAAATTAGGAAAGAGATTGAGAAAATTAAGGAAAGTTAGGTGAGTGATTTTAGGAGATCTCACCTAACTTTGACCAAAGTCAAAGTGTAATTTGTTTTGAAAATATTACATCTTTGGACTTGGTGTAATTACATTTTACAAAATGACATTCGAAAATGTCGAGAAATATTTACAAGATGCATAATGGGATGCACCGGAAATGTCTAACACTGGAGAATAGGGGGCTGCTTCACGTTTCTTTGCATTGGGCGCGGAAGTCTTCAAATTTCCTCCTAGTCTCCTGCACAAACTTCTCATCTGGACCAACGGTGTAATCCACTATGGTGTGAATTCTCGTGATCGATCTCATGGCAGATGAGTGAACCTTCTTGCACCTGTCAAGATGCGTCTTCAGGTTGTCCAATGTGAGCCTTGTATCACAAATAATGTTCAGCGAAGCTTCTGAGAAGTCTGAACTGTCAATCAAATTCATGATGGCTTCCTTGAAGAGCAGGGATATTTCTGTGGCCGGTAGGAAGATACGATTGTCTTCAAGAAGTTGACCAGGCAACTCTCTAATACTTTTGTCAAGAATGTTGCGATGCCCGTCGACATCTTCTTGTATTTGGTGAAGATCTTCAATGAGAGATTGAACCACTTGAATCCTGTGTTTCAGTGATTCTTTTACCTCTACAAACTTTTCTTTGTCGGGAATTACCCCAACCTCCACCAATTTGCTGAGCTTTACCTGTTTCATTTCCGACCATGACAACAGGCATTTTTCCATGTCTCTGCGCTCCTGGGAAAGTATGCTCTTTTCTTTATCAAGCTCTGTGGTGAGCTTGGCCAACATGGTAGTTTTCTCATCCGCAGCCAGAATTATCTGAGATCCATGTTCGATGATCTTTTCAACAAAATCATATAACACCCTGCCTTTGGAGGCGAATTTCTTAGCTTTCTTGACAGCTGGATCTTCAATATTTACCACTGTCAGCGGTTGTGCATTACTTGGAGAACCGGAAAGTCTCTTTACAACAGTGGCATAATGCTCTGCCTTTTGTTTGTACATGTTACGAGATTGCTCAACTTTGTCCAGCCTTCCTGCCAAGATATCAAAGTGACTTCGCGCGCTCGGCTTTTGCACTTTCGTTGGTAACCTTGCCAAGCTGGACCTTTGTTACTGTGTAGTCCTCCATATTGACATCACCTTCTTGATTCGGTGGTATGCCAATTTCAGCATACTTGTGGCCAGACTTATCAACATTCAGCCTCGAGTATACCTTTTCCTTCTTCTTCCCTTTGGCCTTTGGAAGAACTATCTCCTCTAGGTCGAGCTCCTCTGGAGAAATCATTTGCTTCTTGCGCTTCGACACTTGAGATATTAGCCAAGGAGGAAGAAATGAAGTGTGAACTTCTGGATTTATTGTCAATTCGGTCGTGTTGTGACCTTTTTCACACATCGCCCCATTCAAATGGGGACCCCTAATTTTTGCTCCATTCTGGTCTTTTTGGCTTTGGTTTTTGGTCTCTCTCTCCGTCTGTCTCTGTTCTATGGTCTACTTCCCGGGATTCCTCTGCCGTTGAGCTTAAAATGCAAAAATTCTGGCCAAGTCTGAAAATTAGGGTTTTGTCTTCCTGGTCAGTACAGGGGTCGAATAAAGTGAATAACTTGAAAATTGAGCTTAACATTGATGTTAGCATGTTTCCAGCAGGTTCTCAGCAAAATTTCATCAAATTCTGAGGTACTTACTATTTTTAGTAAGTAGATAATCTGTCAGCTATTTTGAGATTCTGACAATCACACGGCATTCAAAGTATATCAGACTGCTTGCATGCCAAATTTGAGCAAAAACGGACAACTTACTATTTTTAGCAGTCCGGCTTCTGGCACGAATTTCAGGGTCCAGATGCAGAGATTTTCTTTGCATGTCTGGATATTCCTTCTGGGTTTTTCGAGACCTTCGCGATGACGTAACATGCAAGTCGAGGCGACCACTTTCAGGATGCAGCCTTCTGAGGCTATTTTTAGGGTTTGCATGTCAGGGTTTCTTTTGCATGTCAGGTGATTCCTAATGGGTTTTTCGAGACCTACGCGATGGTGTGACATGCAAACAAGGATTCTCACTCAGTAAGGAACTTGCTATTTTTAGCAGGTATGCCCCGGCAGCCGCCTCCCAGCAGTTTAGATTCACGAGCTAATCGCAGTGCCGCAGAAACGAAGACAAACAGAGTTCATTTGATACGCATGCAAAGTGAATTAGGGTTTCCAGCTTCGGAGCCTAAATATAGGCATCAAAAGTCAAAATCTTCAAAATCTGATGTAAACCACTGCGATCAGCGTTCTTCAGGCTATCTGCTGGTGAAATTTTGAGTCAAACGAAGCACTTACTATTTATAGTAAGTCAGATTGGAAACTGGCTAAAAATAGTAAATTGAGCGCATGCGTCAGTGTCAGCCAACAGGTCACGTGGTGAGGAGCGCCTCATTAAAATTTCAAGCTAATCGGAGCTGTGGAAGTACCGGAAACGAGAGGTTACTATAAATAGCAAAACACTTCCCAAAATGTGCTATTTTTAGTAAGTCAGCTCAGAATGGCAGTGTTGACAGGATATCAAAGTCGTGAGGATCCGGTGTTTAAAATTTCATGGCAATCTGAGCTTCCGAAGTAAGAAAATCAAGAGGCTTACTATAAATAGCGGGGTGTGAGAAGCTGGCAAAAACAAGAAAAATGGCTAAGTCTGGAACTTCATCCTTCACTTCCTTGAAAATGCGCCCATCTCAGCTGGAGGTCATGAAATTTCTCTAAGTGTTGAACTTCGTCCAGTACACATGCTAAAATGCGCCCTCAAAGAAAAGCTGGTGAGAGTTCAAAAAAATTTTCTAAGTCTGGAATGTTTTCATCCGCCTTACCCCTCTAAATGCGCCTAACTTGCAAGTTTATCTTGCTCAAGGGGTGAAATGCGCCCAAAAGCAAATTGGTCAAAGCAGTCAACAAGTTATATCCTCCACCCCTTGTGAAATGCGCCCACCCCTCAAGCAAGAAGCATAAAAAAAATTCTAAGGCAAACTCGTCCTCCTCCTAGGTGGAAATGCGCCAAGTCTTGAGAAAATCAAACAGGTCAAAGATTTACATCCTCTTGCATGGGTAAAATGCGCCCAAAATGGGCCATGTAAAGACAAAAATGGAAGTTGAAAAGTCACAAACAAAGGCGTTGGAAAAAGTTTATCCACCAGCTACATGGAAATGCGCCCAAAGCTGAAAAGAGGTCAAACAAGTCAACGTTTTTCATCCTTCCCACACATAGAAATGCGCTCAAGTTTGAGTGGGTCAGCAAGTCAAAGTCTTTTATCCTCCTCAAGAGCCAAAATGCGCCCAAAGCAGCTCAAGTGAAGACAAAAAAGTGGAGTTGAAGGGTCATCCCTCTTGCATGTTCAAATGCGCCCACATTAAGGTGTAAATAGTGAATAGAGGGTGGTGAATAGGGTGAAATGTGATTAAAGCGTAGTAAAAGGCGAGTAAATTCCTCAATGGCATGGTGAATACAAGGTAGATGCTAGGCGTTATTCCTTTCCTAGCCTCAAATGCGCCCAAGGTGTTGTAGAATGTTGCAAAGTGTGTTGGGCGTGATTTTTCTTTCCTCTCCTAGCCTCAAATGCGCCTAAGTGGTAAAGTGTTAGAAATTTTTGCTAGGCGTGTGTGTTGGTGAAGATGAGTATTGGGCGGGGTGATATTTTTCTCCAAGTGCTATGCGCCTAAGATGTTAAGTGTTGGAAAATTTTCCTAGGCGTTGGAATATTTTCAAATGTGAAGAAAATGCAAAATGGTGAGTGAAGGGGGTAAAATATGCTAGGCGCCTTCATAAAAAATTTTCTAAGTAAAGTTGATATTTTCACAGGCAAAATGGATCGAGCTGGATACAAAATTTTTACGGCAAAATTTTCCAAAGAGATGATTTCAAAAATTTCTAAGGCACAAAATATTTTCTCCCTTAGAAAAATGCCTAAGTCTGGAGAAGTGGTAGAATTTTCCTGAAGCACGAGCAGAGTTGCCAGGGATGAAGTCAGTGATGCTAGCTCCGCAGGGTCGATAAAAATTTCCAAGTCAGAGCAAAATTCTCAGAGAAGATCGAAGAACGGATTTAAATTTCACAGGGGAATATTTTCTAAGGTTCAAAATTCGAGAAAATTAAATGAACCCGTTCGTTGGGCACCCATGGGTTCGATCGTTACGGAGAAAATTTCTTACGGGTGCTCGAAGATTATCGATGAGGAGTTGATTTCAAAGGTCTTCCTGACAATAGAATTTTGGGATGAAGATTTCAGCGAGGGCACCGAGGTTGATGTATTTCCCTAAGGGGAAATTTAGAAATTTTCTAAAGGCAAAAATGAAGAAAATGTGTTTTCAAGGTGAAATCCTCCAGGCGATGAATTTGAAAAGAACTGCTTAGCTGAATTTGCTTAAATCCTTCGTGAGGATAGTTTTCTTGAGCCAGAGATGGATAAAATCAAAGTTGTCAGAGTTCCAGCAGGTGAAATGAATTTCTTGAAGATGCAGATGTGTTGAAAGTTTGTCTAAGGCATGAACTTGAGCACGAGGTTGGCGATGAGCGGCAGAAAGTTGGGCGTGAGGATCCGGTGGTGAGTTAAGTTTATATCATGAAGTATTCTAATACCCCTCTCCTTGCTTGTTTTGCAGGAGAAATGTTGAGGCCTGAGCACGATGTCTGGAAGTGGTGAAGCACGATGAAGATGAGTTTCAATCTCGAAGGAGGAAAATTTGCAAGAAAATGACTAAGTGTTAAGACTTAGTATAACTCAAAGTGACAAAGATGAAGACCCTCAAGTGGAAGAAGTCAAAGAACCACGCCAAGAAAGAAGATCAAGGACAGTGTGAACGCGTCTGCAAATAGAATCTTCTAGAAGGATGATGGTGGACATTATGGCACATTTATTACCCCACTCTCCTTCGTGGCAATTTTTAGGGCAATATTGTTTAGGGCTGAGGTGGCACGATTCTGGCCACTCTATTGATTGTAACCCTAGCCATCTTTTGGGACTTGGCTAGCTATAAAAGGGGGAGTCCCCCTCATTTGTAATCTCATTTTAGAGTAGAGGCGTTAGAATCAGAGTAGACATTGAGAGAGCTAGATAGTGTAGTATTGTAGAGCATTTTGCATAATTTGGAGAAGAAAGAAAGTTTTCCCTTTGAAAACTTTTGAGGAGATTGTTGTGTAACACATTTTATGATAATAGATCTTTTCATTGATGATGGAATTCGTCTTGTCATGAAATGCTAGCAAGGTTTCTTCTTCCTTTCATATCCAAGTAGCTTAATTTCATGCAAGTAGCTTACTTTGGTGTGTGGTGTTTTACTAAGATAGCTTCGCTTTATTCCATACCACTAGCGGCTTGTTGATGATAAGTTCGCCTTGTGTGGTCAACTGGACATTACATTGAGTTTAACTTCGGTTGTGATTTATGTGCTTATATGCGTCGTTGTGATGGTGTATGCATGTTAAGTCATAATTTGAACATCTTTTGCTATTTCCCTTGAAGATTGCACCGATTTTACTGAGGCTGTCCGACGGAGGCTAGGTGAAATCCGGTTGAAGTCTATTGAAGTGAAGCTCCACATATCCTGCATTTAGAATAGAACATAAACTTCTTAGGCCCTACACCCTTTTCAATTCAGTACTTTCTGGTTAGAATAGGAAACCCGCACTTCATAGATAAATCTTTCGAGCATTTGAATCCCTTTCTCCACTGCCGAACAATTCTGTAAGTCCCCTTGAAATACCAGCAAATCACATCGAGCCAAACTGAGCCTATTCGCATTAAAGGAACCTTGGAGTTGAACGCATGAACTTTCTTGCAATCTTAGCATGCGGAATACTTTGATCAAGAGAGAATAGGGAAGCCGTTGGCAACTTTATTCTGCGTTGGTGCGGTCACAAAAACCACGTCAACAGGTCGCCATTGCCACTTCTGAAGTTATTGTCACATCTGAACTCACCATTGGTATCGTGACAATTGGAGAAGTATTTGTCATCGTTACTCCTGTAGTTGACACATTTAGCTGATCACGCATCGACTCATTCATGAAACGATTGAATTCGTTTTCAGAAGTGATATCATACATGGGCGAAGACAAACTAGGAATGGACGATGGAGGGCTTGATAGTATATCAACCGTATGGATGCTTGTCACTGAAGGAGTATCAAGCTGGGTTGATGCTGCAGGGATAGGAGATATCTCAGCTGCAGGAATGCTTGTGGTAGGAATAGGTGACGAAGGAACAGGAGGTGGAGGAGTTCTTGAATCAGGAGGGGTATGAGGAACGTTTGAAGTCACGGGTGATGATGTTCTGTGAATTTCCTCAGCTACATTCTCAGGAGAAGTAGTTCTTTCTCGATCATGCCCGGGTTCCTGTTGATCACCCTCTTGTCTCTCCGAATCTGGCTCACCTTCAAAGTCACCTTCAGATCCTTCTTCAGAATCTTCATCAGACTCTTGTCCGCTTTCAGAAACCTCTTTGGCATCAAAGTCTGCTACTGCTGAATCTTCATCTTCAGCGGATTGGTCGCTTGTAGTTCCTTCTTCATCGGAATCTATCTCCTCTGGGATAGGCTTTTTACCCTTAGAGCGAGATGGATGAGATTCCGTCATTTCTGTCTCTTGGACAGCCTAGGTATCTTTCTTACCAACAGTGAACTTGATCCTTGGACCTCTTCGCGAAGAAGTGGGAACGGCCGCTGATTTGTTTTTGTTGCGGAGTTCTTGCTGTTGGCGTGCTTCTGCTTCGGACTCTTCTCCTTCTGAGTCTATCCTGAAACTTTTCATTGTATTACCATGTTTATGTAACCATTCTTCTGTGTTGGCTAGGATTGGTCTCAACCTTTCTCTCATGCTAGTAACCTCTTTCCTAGACCATTGTATTGCAGGCAACGGCCTTTTAGCAATGCCTTGCTCATCATAGACAGCGTTCATGATATCACCTGGATCCTCAAAATCCTCTGGTAGATCAGCAATACCAAGATCTCTGATTTGTTGAACTGTCAATCTGCAATAGTCCATTTTGCGAATGGCTTCTTCATCTCTGCAATCTGCCCAGATGTCTTCAAAACGGTACCTGTGTTGGTGACCTTTTTGCAACTTTTTTCTGACATCTCGGTAGTCAAAATCAAACCTATACCTGTAGGTTTTGATAGTCATGATCTGCATTTCAGCATAGACAGACTTAGCCTTTTGTGCAGTTTTGATAGTATATCGGCCGATGGTCAGCGGGAACTTGAACCCACGCTTGTGGTTGCTTCTTCGTTCTTTCTGCACTGACATCAGCTGTCTGCATGTTTCCATGAGAATCCACTTATCCGAAGGATAACGTGGTAGCATGTAGGGACAACCGGTGTAGCAGCCTACTCTCAAGTAAGTAAATGTTGGGAATTGGAGAAAAATACATCCAACTTTACTTACCACCTTATAAGCCTCATCAGATACTCTTCTTCTTTCCAAGGTTGGATCAAAGTTGAAGAGTAAAGGCGCAAAGAAAGCATCAGTGACCCGTCTGAAATGATGAAAGCTCTCCTTTAGCTCCAATTGGTAGAAATATCTATACACAGGCACCATCATCCGATTCCCTTTTGTAGATAGACCTGGGAATTGTCTCATCACAGCTGCTGCGTACACCAGGTAAGAAGTCATGTAGAACTTCAATGTAGAAGGAGCATTGATCAACTGCTCGTGCATCTCATCACTGATTTGTTTTCCCTAGTCAATATGCACCTTCTGCCTTCTTATGATCCTGATGTACTCATACATCCAGTTGTGAAAGGTGGATGATTCCGGCAAGCCTTTCACTCTGCTCAGAAACGTGATCATATCCTTGACGTCATCTTTGAAGTCACTTCTCAGGAGTCCTTTCGGCCATCTAGAAACAGACGATCTAGGATTTTTGAGCCATTGAGTATTTATCAACTGTTTAGCTTTATTGGGATCAACATCGAAAATCTCCTGTGCTTTTGATATAAAGATGTCAATATATTTTTCCATATGAGGGACCTTGAAGACAATATCAAAGAAGTCGGGGTCGAGTCTCAAAATCTCGTGCCCAGAAGAGTCAATCACGCTTCTGCTTTCTCGGATGTAATGAGATGCAACTTGAAGAACAAACTCAGTATTGTGCGCAGCCGTAGGGAACATCGCCACCAAGTGGAGATTTCTGTGTACGATTGCTCTCATTGAATCAGGAAGAGGCTTCGTCTCAGTTAGCTTTGTGAAGTCAACCAAGTCTTGATGACCAACTTCTGTATCTTTTATTTCTTCAACTTTTGAAAGCACCATAGTGGGCGGATAAACGCCTTGATATTTGTACTTCATCTTGCTTTTTGCTTTCGAAGAAGGAGGCTAAGTAGCAGTCATCAAAAGGAACTGGAACTCTGATCACTCTTGATTTGACGATCTCTGAAAGTAGACTACAATCCATTTAGCCAGAACAAACACCAATTGTTAGAAAACATGGGTAAGCGCGAAATGAGCACAAGGATGAGAATTCATGAAGCAGATGGCGAGGCATGCAAAACGATGCACAAATGCGGAAAAAAGAGGCTGTGGAGTGCACTGGTCAAAAATGAAGTTTATTTGGGAAGAATTGGAAAAAGCCTGAAAAAAAAGTGTAAGGGCGCTAAAATTCAGCGCCCTTACATTTTGGGAAAATTTGTTTTTGGTGTAAGGGCGCTAAATTTTAGCGCCCTTACACTTTCCAGTGTTAGGCAATTTTTGACATCTTTAGAATGTCACAGTGCTAAAATTTAGCGCTTTTGCAAATTTTGGAAAATTTTGAAAATGTAGATGCAAGAAGGAATGGCGAAGGCGCTTGAGCTTAGCAAATGCAATGTTTATAACAATGAAAGCTTTTGAAATTGTCTCCATCCTATTACATACGCATTCAAAGGTCAAAGGAATTCTCTTTCACAATGATGGATCTTTTCAATGTTTACCAAAACGAATGAAGAGCTTCTGAGATAAAGATATTTCAACACAAACACGTCGGGTAGATATAAGTTCTCAAGGGACATTGCACACAGAGGAGAATGGGGAAAGAAACGCGTATGAAGAATAGGGATGGGTGTTGAAAAGAAAAGTACGAATGAAGAACACTACGCATTTAGGAAAACAAAGAAAATAATGCATAGGGATACAAAGGCTTGCCATTATTCTTGCGATGAAAGCAAACAATGAATGGAAAACGTGAAGGGGAAAACGCGGAGGAAGAGAATGCATGGGGTTAGAAGGGAGAAGAATGCGAAGGGAAAGAACAAAACACGAATGGAATGAAATATGTGAATGTAAGAAACAAAACGTGTATGTTAACAATGGACATATACAAATGAAAAGACGAAGCCAAATGAAAAACCTACCAGAGCAAAACGCAAAGCTTGCTGAAGAGGCAAATGGCGAAAATCTTCAAAACGCGAATTTGCAGTTTGAAAGGAACTCGCACAGCAAGAGGAGAGAAAAGGGAAATAAAATATAAACAACTAAAATGGCGAATTCATTCACTTAATTGAAAATGAAAAATAAAAACCTAACTCAAGTCGAGCAATAAATTTAGGCACGAAAAGTGGCACGATTGACGAAAAACGCGAAAACGTGAGGAAACGTGCCAGAAACATGAAAAAAGTTAAGTGTTGAAGAAAAATGTAATGGCGCTAAATTTTAGCGCCCTTACATTTTTTTGGAATTTCACTGCATGCAGGGGCGCTAAATTTTAGCGCCCTTGCATTTCCAGACTTAGTCAATTTTGCTTCAAGGCAGGAGCGCACTTTTTTAGTGCCACTGCATTTTTCGCAATCTGCAAAGTATGAACAGTGAAACGTCGCGAAATATCTCGTTTCGAAGGTCTTTGCGAGGCGAACAAGGGGGAATGCTCGAATTGACTATTCGAGACTTGGGAACGCATTTCGAGGTGGCTCAAAAATCATCTCGTTATGCGTACTTGAACTTCACGAATCCTAAGAAACAGACAAGTTTCGTAGGGGGGTTATCCGTGGAACGAGCGCTGCTAGATTCCGTGATAACAGTTGTATTTACTTTTACTGGGTTGATTGGAATTTAGTTTTACATGAGCCTAGAAGCTCTATAGCAAGGCAAACATGTTCAAGCTCAATTTCTTAAAAGTAGACTTGGGTCTGATATTGTTGTTGGGAAATTTCTTGTTGCCATGTATGCCAGGTCTGAGGCAATGGAGATTTTCTGTGCAAGCATAGTGACTGGAACTAAGCCAAACAAGGTCACATTTGCTGCTCATATAATTGTAGGACAAGGCCCATCCTGCAATCTTGGTGTTAAAACAAACAATGAAACAGAGTGGAAGGAACTCCTTGCTGGGTTAATGCTGGTATATTCTGCAGGTTTCCATCATGTTATAGTGGAAGGTGACTCTCTCATTGTTATTAACACTTTGAAAAAAGAACATTTCACAAATTGGAAATTTCACACTATTCCGGAGTGAATCTATACCACCAGGCCAAATAGCAGTTGTATTTGGAGTGAATCTATACCAAATCAAAAAGCAATAAACATTAAATATTTGGCAAGCTAAGTGCTTATGTCTTTGAAATGAATATATATCACTAGGCCAAACAACACTGTGAAATTGCCAGGTCTCCCAATGTGTTCAATGGTCTGCAACTTGTCTAAATTGTCTTTAGTTTTTATTTCAAATCACCCAGTGATTTTTTTCCCAAATTGTCTTGTTTCATTAAATAGAAAATGTAAATACAAAGAAAGTGTCACATGGTTAACCAGCTCCTAAACTGGTTCCAGGATCATGTATCAATCTCATGATTACCTGTAGGGAGAAAAGAAATGTGTGCACTGCAATTTTTAATAGCTTATTTTTAAAATTTGAGGAATAGTTCAGACCTTTCACTGGAGTCCAAGAAGATAACAAGGTCATGAAAAAAGGTCTAAATGTGCTAGATATCTACATCCCAAACACTAGAACCTGATTGTCAATGCGGTGGGAATTTCCCCATTATAGAAAGGAATTAACTCTCATAAAATGGTTGAGTCCAAAAAAATAAAAAATTATTCTCAATGTACCTCCTAGAAGGAAGGAAACTTTTGAAGCACCTTAATAAAGTTCATAACCATTATAACTATCAAGAAAACATAAGAAAAACTAGAGTTTCCAGCATTAAAGTTTTAGCATGTTTATTACATAGTATAAAGTTAGAAAAGTTAAGCAATATAACTGTTTGGGTTTGCATAAAAATGCAACATAAAGCTACAGTTTGTTTTTCAGTTATTTATGGTATTAGAGACATCATCAATAATACTGGCCAGTTATAGGACTCATTTTCTAGTTTATCAAGCCTTAGTAAATTTGTTTTCTGCAAATTTTAATTTCTTCCATTTAAACAGCCCTGCATACCTGTCTGTGTTTGGGACATATCTTGCATTGAGAACATCGTTTGTGGTGAAATTTGTTTTTTGGAAAGCTGAAGAGAATATCTTATAAATGATGCGCTCTAGTATCAGGTTGTGAGAAGCAAAAAGGGGTCAAAAGCTTCTCAAAATCACCAACATAAATACTTCAGATTTAAACATATCAGATTGTCAGTTGCAGTATATCAAAGTGAATGGAGGGTGTCTCTTGGTCTTTGCAATTTTGGTTTGTAGGATTTTTTAGTATGGAAGCTAAGTGGTCTAGGTTTGTGGTCGATAATGGCTGGCACACAACATTTTCTTTTGCCCAAGTCTTAAAAATTAAGTGAGAAAAACTGTAGTTTGTGGAGAGGATATAGTTATATAGGAGAATAAGCCCAGCTATGTAAGGGGGTCTTCTTTGAGATTAACACCCAGTTAAGTATTTGAGACTTCGATAATTTGTGGATGTAATTTAGTCTCAACTTCTTTGATTGGGAGTTATTAGTTGTTAGACTAGATTGATTGATTGGTCAGACTAGCTAATTGTTCAGTCACATAAATGTCACTTAGAACAAACACATAAAAGAGAAACATTAGAGCAAACACAAATAACTAAGCAAAACAGGAATTAAAAACATTATACAGTTGTATTCAGATACATGATACTAAATTTGTAAAAAGAGGTCATAAAAGAATCAAAGATAGAAAGAATTAAATGTTTCCTGAAAATTACAAGGTTGGAGTTTTAGAGGTCATAAAAGAATCAAAGATAAAAAGGGAAGGCACTAAAGAGGGATATTCTGATGAGTTGGGATGACAAAAAATTCTTTATAGGTTTCATTCAATCAATGATGCAATTCATATTGACTGAAGTCCCAGGAGAAATTGTATTAAATTGTGCAATCCAATTTTCCAATCCACAAGACTTAGCACACTATCATGATAATAGAATAACAATTTCTGTCACTGTTATGATTTTTGAAATTTAAATCAAGGCAGGCTTAATGTATATGGCAAGTGTAAAGAAATGTATGGAAAATAGTTAAAAGACCATATTTGAATAGGGAAAAGCCATGACTAATACTTTTAACCATAGATTGCGGACTCGGCGGACTCGCCGCGGACTCGTGTCATGTCCCCGTTTTAGTTGACACTGTTTGTCGAGGAGTTAGCCTATTATTTTGATCCTCGTAGGCTGACAGGGTGTGCAGAGGATCATCTGGGGCAGTTGCTCAGTGTTTGGTAGCTCCAGTTTTGCAGTTGTGTCAGGTTGGGCCTTCGCAGAATCTTCCAGAGAGCTTTTTCAGGAACTTTCTATTTTTAGAAAGTTAGGTCAAGCGGAAGCGGCTATTTTGGGCAGGGCACCTGGTTCAACCATTCAGCTCAGAGTCGACCCAGTTCAGCAGTTTGATGTTCAGACGGAGGAATAAGGAGTATTTAATGCATTATTAAATATTTAATAATTTGACTTTATATTAAAGTCACTTTATTGAAATATTAAAATATTTAATTAATTTGGCTTGTTATAAATTATTTATTATACTTTATAATAAAGTATTAATTTTTGACTTAATGAATATTTATTATTCATTAAAATAAGCGCCAATTATTAAATAGATTTCTCCTAAGTCTTAAAAGGACGAATTTAATCATTTTATTAAATGATTATTAAAAAAGAGCATTGGGTCGAATTTTAAAGAAGAGGATATATATATTCAATGAAAGGCAAATCGAACCATTATGAGATGATATTCTAATTTGTCTTTCGTGCTCTGAGCATTGGAGTTTGCAAACCCTAGGGTTTCTGGCAGACAGGCATTTCTGGAGAATGAAAACTCTTCAGAGATTAGGCAGACTGAGGCTGTGCAATACCAGCTGAAGCTTGCACTTGGTGATTTCACACAGAGATCACAGACTGAGCTTATTGGATTGATTTCAGACGAAGTTTACAGAGATCTTTCATCAGTTGTTTGGGGCGACCTCACCAGAGGTCAGTTATCAGAGATCTGACACTTATTTAATAAATCCGTACTGCATTTAATGCTGCTGCTGGGGCCGTACAGTTCTGTACCAGCAAGCCGTACCTTTTCATTGCCAGTGGATATCTTCCAGAACTCATCTTCTATCAGTCAGTTGGGTGCGCCTGAGGTTTCCAGGGATTCAGCAGTGATTTTCAGAAGCCAGAGATTTATTACTCCTTTCAGCCGTACTACTTCCTCTGTGTTCTGGCGCCAGCAAGAAGAAGGAATCAGGTTTTTAAGAATAAATTCATTTTTAAATGCATATGTCATATTTATATATTGTAAAAGCTCTGGAATGATAATAAAATGATGCGCCCATAGTCTCTGGGCATTTTCGAGCTTATTTCTTGCATTTAGAATTTTTATTTGAATTTCCAAGCAATTATTTAGAAAATCGCAGCTTTTAGAATTTGTCTGAAAATCATCAAAAACACAAAAAAACCAAAAAATGCAAAAACACACAAAATCAGTTAGGGTTTTGAATCGAGAACCATCAGGGTTCCGGCTAATCTCGAGTTCCGACCTGGCCGAAGTCGACGGCCACGGAATTTCGAGTTGAGCGCGGCTCGAAGTCTCCGTCGGGACCGAAGTCTCCTCAGTTCTCCGAGTCACAGTCTCGTCCCGACTCGAGTCTCGACCGACTCGCTACGCCGAAGTCCAAAACGGTTGGGAAACCCACTTTTTGAGTCCTCAGGTCGGACTCAGGAGTCCCACCCAGACTCTCTTGCGCGGCTGAGTCCAAAAACGGGTTAAAACCCACGATTTTTTTAGCTTTTTTTTTCATTTTTTGACTGTCACTCTTGAAAACCAGGTCTGCAAATTGCTTTGGGATTGATAGAAGAAGGGAGAACGAACCAAAAAGGTCAAAATAGAGCAAGGTAAGTGATCTAACACTGCTTTTTGTTTGTTTTCTTCAATTTTTTTGCATTCAAAATTTAAAAAATCAAGAAAAATAAGGGGAAATGTTGCCAAATTTTTTTCTAATTTCCTTAATAGCCTAATTCTTATTGTTTCTACTTTCTAGCTTGGTTTTGCATTTTTTTCCTTTTGCAAATGTTTGAAACTTTGAAATTTTGAATCACATTTATTTGCTGATTTTTTAGCAAACCCTAGCTGATTTTTTTTTTCATTTTGAACTTGAAACAGCAATGTCGTCTTCAAATCCAAAGGGAGTAAAAAAAGACCCTGCATGGAAGTATGCAATTCCAGGAAATAAAAAAGGTGAATTGACATGTCATGAATGCAACAAATGGATGACAGGAGGAATAAACAGATTAAAATACCACCTTGCTAGAATCCCTGGGCAAAATGTGGAGGGATGCAAGAATACTACTCCTGAGATCATTAGAGAGATGAAGGCCCTTCTTGCTGAATATGAGCTTAAGAAAGAGGAAAGACAAAAAACAAAAGATGCCCTAACATCAGTGATGAGTGGATCTCAATCCCAATCTGCACCCTCTATGCCCCATGGTGTTGCAAGTCCAAGCTTCCGTGCTCCACATTCATCTTTTGGTGAGAGTCCTGATGGTTCCTTTTCTACTGCTAGTCAGGGTCCTTCATCAGGACCAAATTATTTTATTCCACGTAATGTTCCAGGAGCACAACCTTCACTTGAAGGTACGGGTTGGAATAAAGAAAAGCATCAAGAAGCTAGGATGGCTGCTGCAAACTTTTGGTACTACAATAATCTACCTTTCAATGTTGCAAACAGCCCATATTGGGAAGGTTTGGTGAACGCCCTTACAGTTGCAGGAAAGGGGTTTAAGACCCCATCATCTAAAGATTTGAGTGGGCCATTGCTAGAGGAAGCCGTAAAGAATACACGGCTTGTGGTTGATGAGCAAAAAAAATTTTGGCGAAGAAAAGGTTGCAGCATTTTATCTGATGGGTGGACAGATGGACGAAATAGAACTCTCCTTAACTTTTTAGTGGCCTCTAATGGTGGATTGGTGTTTCTAAAATCAATAGATGCCTCCCATGAAGTTAAAAATGCTGAGACTTTATGCAATCTATTAGATGGGGTGGTCCAGGAGGTTGGAGTTGATAATGTTGTCCAAATCATCACGGACAACGCAGCTGCATATGTAGCTGCAGGTAGACTACTTATGGAGAGGTATCCCACAATTGCATGGTCTCCATGTGCTGCACATTGCTTAGACCTATTGCTAGAGGACATTGGGAAGATTTCATGGGTCAAAAGTGTGGTTGAAGATGCAAAAAGTGTTACAAAATTTATCTACAACCATACTTGGGTGCTTTCTTTGATGAGGAAATTTACAAATGGCAAGGACCTTGTGCGACCTGGAGTGACACGATTTGCTAGCCACTTCCTCACATTGCAAAGCATTCTTGGTGCCATTAATCATCTCAAACAAATGTTCGTGTCTGATGCTTGGAAGGAGTCCTCATTTTCCAATAGACCTGAAGGGGAGAGGATTGTTGCCATAGTTTTTGATGAGACATTCATCAAAAATGGAGAGGAGTTGATGGGGGTAAGTAGCAATCACACAAAAATAAATTATACATGATAATCTATTTGCTGTTTTTATTTTTTGAGGGGTTAATTTTGTTATGATTTAACATTTGTTTTCATTTTTTTAGGTGACAGAACCTTTGGTGAGGGTTCTTCGTATGGTGGATGGAGATGGCATGCCAATGGGGTTCATCTATGAGGCCATGGATAGGGCCAAAGAGGCCATATCACGTTACTATGGCGGAAACAAAAAGAAATATGAAATCATATGGCGCATCATTGATCGGAGATGGACACACCAACTCCACCAGCCGATCCATGCCTTTGCCTACTTCTTGAATCCGAAGTTCTACTTCTCGGACACATTTAAGGCGGATGAGGAGGTCATGGAAGGTCTTGTCATATGCATTGATAGGATGGTGCCTGATCCTGAGCTGAGAGATAAAGTGCTTGATGAGTTGGAGGTGAGATTTGTTACATCTTATTTATGAATTTGCAATGTTGAGCCTTGACTATCTATGAATTTTCTATATTTGATTTACTTTTTCTTTTATCTATTCAAGGTCTACAAAGGTGCAGAGGGGAGACTCTTTTCCTCCCAACAAGCAATTGAAAGGAGAGGAAAACAACAACCAGGTAAAAAATGAAATTAGAAACTTGATTCTTACATATAGATTGTTTAAAGTTTTAAACTTTACTTTATTCTTATTTCTTAATACTTATATTTTTTAAACATGTTTTTGTAGATCTATGGTGGGAGAACTATGGTGCTAGCACACCAAATCTTCAAAAGCTAGCCATACGTGTCTTGTCACAGCCATGCAGTGCTTCTGGGTGTGAACGGAATTGGAGTTTATTTGAGAACATTCACACAAAGAAGAGGAATAGGTTGACTCAGCAGCGCCTAAATGATTTAGTTTTTGTTCGATACAACCTTCGCCTTCGAACTAGAAAGGTGGAGGGTGTTTCACACGAGTCCATCGACTTGGATGACATTGATCCATATGGTGAATGGACTATTGATGAACAAAATGATGAGGCTGATGTCTTCCTTACTGATGAGGATCTTGCTGAATTAGAGAGAGCAGCAGCAGAAGAAGAAGCAGCAAGATTGGATGCCATGGAGGACGATGAAGACACATTCGAATATCATGTTTCCCCTTCTCGATCTCCTAGTCCTCGTTTGGATACTATAGCACGGGCACCTTCTAGTTCTAGGCCTCCAAAATTGAGTACCATTGGGAGGGGAAAAAGGAAGATGTAGATTATATGTGGTTGTTAATGTTTTCCTCTTTTTGACATGATTATATGTAAACATTTATAAATTTATGATGCTGTTCTACATTGAAACTATGAGTATTTGATGACTATGAATGATGAAATTTCAATTATTGAGTGTTTGATGATCATATGACATGTGTAATCTTTGAATTATAAGTGTTTGATAATCAAATTAGGCTCTTATGTTCTCTAAATGCATTAATTTGTTCTTGTTTTTTTGTAAAACTACAGTTTTTTTTTTTGCCGAGTCCTAACCGAGTCTTTTGCCGAGTCCGTGCCGAGTCCCGAGTCCGAGTCATATTTTTGGGCTGCCGAGTCCGCGGCGAGTCCAAGTTTTCCAACTATGGTATTGATTACAGTCCCTCCAGTTTTTTCAGCTTAAGTTTCAGGGATGGTATCATTTGGGGGTTATAGGGGAGGTTAGTGCAGTTTTGGCATGAGGGTTTCACTTATGTGGTCAGAGTGGTGCAACATTGACATGGTTGGCCCTTCTTGAGACGAACATGGGACCTTGGGATTCTACTAGTTTTGGTATGGATCAGTTTAAATTTTTCTGGAGTTGTGGTGGTATTGCTTGAGGGCAAGCAATATTGGGAAGGGCGGACTGTAATGTCCCCATTTTTAGCACTACACTTTCTAGTGACTGTTAGCCCATTTCCGGATGCCCGTAGGCTAGTTAGATGCAAAATTAGGGTTTCTTGCTATTTGGAGGCCTCTTTTGTGGATTCAGGGGTTTGCATGTTGGAGTTTTGTAGTTTGGTTTATGGATTCCTTTTGGGTATTCAGAGAGCTTTAGAGGGATGTGACATGCATTTCAATCAAGAGTTTGCATGCAAGATTGGTTTCTGGATTCTTTTTGGGTTTTCAGAGAGCTTCGCAATGGTATGCCATGCATATGCACCTGACAACCTTTTCCAGACTTACTATTTTTAGTAAGTTGCGACGGCTGCTCAATTTGTGCTCAAAATGCGTTTGGAGTCACTTACTATTTTTAGTAGTACGCTATTTTTAGTAAGTGCTATTTCTGGTAGTGGTTCCAATAGCAGTTCTGCACTGGGTTACTATTTCTGGCAATGGTGGAGCTCAGTGTTGGGGTTTCCGGAGGGGTTTCTATTTATAGCAATGGCCGGTTTATAATGTTGCTATCTTCAGTTTGTCATAGTGTTCTTCAGTGGTCTTCAGTTTCGCTTAGTTTTGGTGTTTGGTACACTCTTACTATTTTTAGCAGTGCTATTTATAGTAAGTCATCTTTAGGAGAGATGGTCCTAGGCCAGTATGTTCGCAATAGTATTATTTCTCAGTTGGTTTGGAGAGCCTATGGTTGCAATATTTAATAATTGTTTTATTCAGTCACTTAAGGTGTTTAATAAATAATCTTATAAACTTAAGTGAAAGGGGGTAAAAGGTCATTTGAAAAGTACCATGGCCTAGGCGTGCAACTTTAAGTTGTTTTAAAAGGTTAAATTAATGTTTTATTTGCTCCATGAGAGGGATGCCTAGAGGAGAGAAGATAATAAAAAATGTTTATTTTTCAAAGGCTAAGAAGGGTGTGGGTTTTTTAGGAGGAAATTAATTTCATTTTGGCTCTCATTTTCGCATCTCTGCTTTGACAACATAACGAAATGCTGCTAGATTGCTTTCAAGCTGCTTGGGCTGCAAACTAAGGACGAAAACCCTCTTCGTATGGGCTGGTTTTGGTGGTGAGATATCCACCCTAATTAGATATTGAGAAGTTTCTACAGCCGAGATCACAAGAGCTTCACAGGGGTTGAATTTGGTGATTGGAAAATGAAGATTTATCAGATATTTTGAGGAGTTTTGGTGTGGTGTGTTTGGTTTCCAGATTTGGTGTGATTATTTGAAGTTTTGGTGTGTTTATTTGCATTTTCTGGGCATTGCTTTCTTGGACCAGAATCCATGTTTATGCTCGTAACTCTAAAATGGATTGAAGAATCAAAATGGGTATTGGTGCATTAGAAGAGTCATCTCCTGCCAATCATTTCAAGCACAGGTTTGTGATTTATGATGGAGTTTTGAATTTATTAGGGGAAATCGAACTTTCAAGAGGGGACGCCCTTGCTGCCATGAAAGTTTTTTTTGACCAGCACGTTGGTCTTCAGTTGCTGGGTTTTGGGGCTTGAGAAAGGTGGACTAGGTGCTTGAAAAATATTGAGTTTGAAGACTAAAAGCTTGGTGTTGCTCAGTGCCAATTTGGGAGCTTCTTTGCTGCTGTATCAAGCTTTACCAGGTCTGATATATATTGTAATATTCTGATATAAAACAGAAAATGAATGCCTATGTTGTTATTTGCAATCTTTATTGAAAAAGCTTTAGTATCTTGTGTTATTTGTTTTTGCAATCTTCTATTTATGTTGTATACACCTGAAACGCAATTGAAACAAAACAAAACATCATTGAACAAGCAAAAAGCAAACAAAGACTTTCAAAAAAAAAAAAACAGGGGTGTATGTTACAAAATTCCAAGGTATTATTCAAATCTGACCAAATTCAGATTCTTCAGTTGTCTTAATTAATCTTCAGAAATGTATTCAATCAATTTCTAAAATCTCCACCACTAATTTTTGGTTTAATTTAGTGTTCTAATCATTCCTAGCTTATAATTTGCAATTTGGATTTAGGGTTTTCTCTCGCCTAAACTTCTTCCAAGACTTGGGTTTACTTCTTGATTGATTTTCTGAGTTCAATCACTGGAAATCAGTTCTCCATTGTCTTCATTGACACTCAGCAATTCTCTAAACCTAATTTTTATGTTCTGACGCAATTCTTGTTCTGTAGTTTCCAAATTCAAAAGCTATCTTCTTTCACAAACAATCTCTAAGAAATCCAATTAACTTTTAATTACTGTTTCAACCATTAGAAAATACACAAACATTCATAATGAATATTTTTAAGGGTTTAGATCTTACTTGTAAACACACTTTCCAATCTCTGTTGAACCTTTGTTAGACTGTTAACCTTCAGTCTCTGTTGAAATTCTTTTTTTTTTCGAACACCAAAAGTTAATTCAATTCTCCATTGTAGGAAATATGAAAATTGTATGTTATGATGAGTGAATGAATGAATAAGTTCAATATTTATGCAAACCCTTTCTTATTCTTGGTTGAATTCTATTTTTCATGCAATTCTCCACTTCACTTTTTCTTCGAGTTAAATAATTCTGTTTTTTCTTTTATTCCTTTCTTTAATTATTCCCTTCTAATCTCATCCTATGATTTCCTAAATATATCTTATTCTTTTCTTCAAAAATCCTTAACTAAAGATGAGGATAATTCACTATGTTACACCAAGTTTCAAGGATGGGGAGGGCAGGAGATGGGGGTACACATTTCTGGGATGGGTATTTTGGGAGGCCATTTTGTAGGGGGTGGCTATTAAAAAAAAGGAATATTTAAAAATATAGAAAATTTCAAACATTCATATGTTAACATTGATAAAACAGTTATCATATACATTATAGAACCTTAATACATAACATAAGAGTTGAATTGAGATTTCACATGAGTTGATAAACAAATTAATAAGTTTTAATAGCCTTCATAGTCAATGTGCATATATATTAAATAAATATTACGACAAAATGCCCAAAGACTGCAAGTTTCAATTATAAAATGAGAAAAACATATAAATTTAAGATACTTGGAAATGGACAATCAACAGATTGCCCTAGTTCTCCTCATACACGTGAAATCTGGATTGTGTTTCCTTTGTGTGAATGATGGTCTAGGTCTGCAATTGAGATGCACTGTAATAGAACATGATGCCCTTCACTATCTAGATGGTAGGGTTTGAGATCACTTAAGATCTGTTGCTCCCTCCTGGTGGCAGTACTCCCGAATAGGTGGCAAAAACTTCAGAGAGGATCCACTTGTCTGCCCCCCTAATGATGTTGCTTCCCTTGCAGCTGTGCAAAACCCTAGGTCTGAACTCTTTAGATTTGCTTGGAATACATTTGTGCAAGGTCCGGAAGCTCTGTATATGGGTGTTGATGATGGTTCCCTGGAGCGACTATGTGCAGATCGGATAGTCTGTGGGTTGTTGGTCACTGCCAACTGATTGAGTTCTCCTTGATTGCAGATCTGGAATGTTTGGCTTGCAAATCCACTACTAAAATCTGCTCAAAACTCTGCTGTAGACCTACAGAAGTGCCCAATTGGGTGAGGAAGATGGCTTGCAACTTGCAGCGTCTTATAACTCCTCAAAGCTCCCAGAATGGCAATAACAACAGAACTAGCATCCAGAATTTGATTTGCCTTACAACGACCTTTTAGAAAACAAATAAGAATTAATTGTGATTTCGCCCAGGTCTAAATGTTTGAGTTTGTTGATAAAGCGTCCAATAGGTGACCTAGTGGATAGCCGCCGAGCAGACTAGCCCAGCCTTTCCATTGCAACAATGGCGCTCAACCTGGTGGCAACAATCTAGGTCAAATTTGCAAATTTCTGATCACAAACAGCAAGGAATGAGAAGATTTAAGCAAGACTCCAAATCAGGGTTTTCATCCTGACGTGGTTAGGCAACTAGGGTTTGCATTCCAGCTGACCTGCTTGAGTTAAACTCAAAATTCATTCCAAAATCTCCTGATTATGTCACCTTGTTTGCAAAAACAAATATATAGCTGTTTGAATTAGGGTGCTAGGTCCCAAAAGCTAGTGCCTCAATTCAAATTCAAATTTTACTTGATTTTATATTTTTATTTTTTTATTATTTTATTTTTAAATATTTATTTATTAATAGTTTTTTTTTATAGTTAAATAGTGGGGTTAGGGCCCACACACAGTATTAAACAAATTAAATAAATAAGACTGCTTCAGACCCAAAAGGGGGGAGCACAAAAAAATGGTGAAAAGACCATATAGATTTATTTATTATTAGTTTTGTTGTGGTGTTAAAGAAAACCTTTTATTAGTCGTTGGTTGACCATCTAAGGGACATGACAATTAAATCTGCCAGTGCCCCTAATCAACATCTACTAACAGTACATCAAAATTGCAGTTTGAATTTGAATCATTTTCATTATGGGGGGGAACCCTAACCAATTCCTCTTGTGCCTCCTCATCAACCTATATTGTATCTTTGAGATCAACATTTCAATATGTTGTTTGAGTTTAATGATACTCAAGGTACTATGCATGGCCACCAACTTCATTGCTCATCGAGAGGTAAGCCTAGTCTTCTTGATTGATTGGATTAAGTTGTATGTGAACCAATTTCTCTTTGCAACAGGGAATTGACAACTTGTGAAAGGAGGCAAGTAGCAAGTATCTTAAATGTTGGTATATCCTTGGTTGGTTTGAGTTAGTGTAGCTCTATATGTCCTCACCTTCTTTTTTTGAATGTTGGACTATGGAGATTGACAAAGGCTAGCCATTGTGTTCAAAGTAAAGTAGAATCCTCACTAGTATACATCTTTTGGAGGGCCTTTGTGACCCTTTTTTCATCTCTTTATCATGAGATGGAGACACTCTCCAAGGCCTTGCAACATTACTATTTGGGATTCCAATTTAGAACATAGGCTGCCATATGAAGTGGGGTGTTCATAGTGTTCCACTGCTGCAGCACAATGGGCCAAATATGCTCATAAAATCCCAAATTAGGATCCCTACTATCAATAGCTTGCTTCATCTACCTAAGCATGCTGTCAAATATCTTATAAATCTCTCCAAGACTAAGATAGTCTGTATCAACATATCTGATGACCTGCACAATAGGTGAGATGAAGGAGCAAACATGTTTGCAAACAAGTAACAAACATTAAGATTTCAAAAAAGATTAAGACTCAAATGACAAAGAGTGAATGGTATCACAAAGAATGAAAATAATTGCAAGTTAGAAGCATTAATAAATTGACAATTTAATTATTTAACAAAAAAATCAACAATTTCTTACCTCATTGTGGACTACCAACCATTGTCAAGGATCATTTATTTCACAGCTCTTCCTTCAGCCATGCTTGCCTTTGGCCATTTACCTCACCCTCAATTAACCATCATTAACTGTAGAGGCTTCTGCATCTCAAGCATCCTCTCTAACTAAATAAAGTGGATAGCATATGTAGTATCCATGGGCTTGAGGAATTCTTTCCTTGAAAAAGTCTTGAACAAAAGAAATGAGGCATAATGGTTGCAAATAAACATTTTGTATGTTTCTAGCTTTTGCCACCATTACTTTCACCAAATCTATCTTCCCAATGTTTTTTAATGTATGGACACAACATGGGGCCGAAAAATGTGCTTGTAAGAACCTTCCACCATCAAACCATTTAACTTACATACAAGGGCTGAATTAGTTACCACTTGTATAACATTAGAGAGCCCAACATTATCTATGGCATCCTTCAAAATTTGAATTTGGAATTTTGTATCCTTTCTCTTCCTTGAACAATTAATAGCTCTAAAAAATGAGAGCCAATTGCACATGTCACAATGATATTGGTGAATGTTCGATGTTTAATATCAGTCCACGCATCCACAATGATAGAGTAGTTATGCCTTGTCTAACTTTGACTTATTTCCTCTATCACCGCACTAACGTTAGAGTATTCTTATCAAAGAGGGTGGTGGGTAGTTTATGTTCTCCATGTGGTCAAACGAGGGCCCAGCAACAATGGCATCTTTTAAAACTTGTTTGAAATAGGGAGAATGTGCCACTCAAATATCCCAGGCTAAAAATGTCATGCAATTTTTTTTTTATTTTGTAACTTCTTGTTTTCAAGCATTTCGTCTAACAGTTTGTAGTAGTGTGATTTGAGTGAATTTCCTTTTTGCAGTTTTCACTTGATAAAGACATGATAATCCACACAACATAGGTGCAAAGTAATACTTCTAGAACTCCAATGATACACAATGTTGTAACCCAGAACTGTATGATGAGAATTTTGCAAGTTTTATATTTCAATATGAAGGCATTAATAGTTGTCATGTAATGGACTGCTGAAGTTTCTTTCTCAGTATTTAACACTCAAGGAAGTATGACAAACAAATCATTAATTTAGGAATAGGCACAAATGGCTGTAGCCAGCTATGTTTACATAGCCTACCCAGAAATACAAATATCTTCAAAACACCAATTCCTGACTTGGCAGTTCCAATGCCTCTTATACAGTTGCTAAGTAGCATGAGGTAGTTCGGCTGGCATGGGAATTAATATGGCTCCCTTCAGGAAAGGCAACTCCTCCCTCTTAATTATAACGGCTTCCACAAGGAATGTTTGGCATGAACTTACCCAGCATACAATAAACTTATGAATCATTCCTTTTGTAAATATGTTTTGACTCCTACGCCATCCTTATCATATTCCTTACATATGACAGACTTATGCAGCCCTTCCTTATAAAGATTGGCTCTTAATATAGGCACAACCATCAAGTATTATATGCGGTGGCTAGGAAGTTTAGACTAGATAGCAATACAAAGTTATTTGGGACCCCACGTCTCTTTCAAGTACAAAAGTATATCTTTTTCAGAAGTTTGATAATTGTTTTTGAATCTTTCCCACAAATCTCTAACAGAAGTGGCATTTTAGACTTTGAGGATAAAGCCATCAGAGATAGATAGTTTCAACAAGGTTTCTTTATGATGGTTATCAAAATTGGCAAGATTTAAAGCTGTTTGGTTTCTGTTTTGAGAATTATTTTATCAAAATTCCTATATTAAGCAATCGTGAGTAATTTTTGACTCTAGACATTACAGTTTTGGATTTTTAAGTTTTGAGCTTGAGGTAAAACCAAAATTTGGAGATTGGCCATTACTAAGGTTTACAGGGAATTTTCTTACCTTGACAAAATTTTGACAAAAAAATACCACTGCATGGCTACTGTCAAGCTGAGAAAAGAATTCTAAAATGTATAAGACCCATTCATTTTGGCATAGAATACATGTTCGAATGATCTAATTCCATGAATGACCATGAGTGAAACATGAAGCACGATTGGGTGTAGATTGCAAGGTAGTAGGATCAGAGATTAATGATTGCATTAAGTCCAAGTGATACCATTGTTTTATAATAATCATAGTACAATTCATTTTTTTTTGATATTCCATGTATCATTCCATTAAATTACACGTTTAAGTTCATTTTAATCATAAATTTTTTAAACTAAAACAAAAATTATGATATGAAAGGTGTTACGGCTATTTTGTGTCAGACATGTACAAACTGTTTATAATGTTTGAATATAGTCAGAGCATGAGGCATAGGATGCTAAGGGTTAAAAAATGGTTGTGTATGCATTGACAAGTTGAACAGTCAAACAATAACCATGATTGGACTTGAACATACAAAACACATGGGAGATGTATTAGAGGAATTATAGTTAAATTATTCTCTATTGTATTCATGTGCCTTTTAAATCTTATGGTTTAGATGAATGCATACATGTGCAAAATGTGTAATAATTCCAATAGGGCATTGTTAAGGATAGGTATATGCAGAAGTAGCAAGACAGCATCACATGGCTACTTTGAGCTGGAATTCTTTTGGTTTTCTTATAACACAATAAGAACTAAAATATTTATGCAACATTCTTGACATATAAGAGTGACATGAGAGTAACTCTATGAAGTTGCTACTTATCGTAGATTCTTGGGTCTGTAGTTCCTTATGGTTAATTTTCTATGAAGCTATGAAGATAAATTAACCTCATCATCGATTCTTTTTTGTTTGGTAAAACAGCCAGGATAGTCGGCTTCCTGCAGAATTTGAGATCACTGAAAAATGTTATGAACCTGGTTCATATAAGGAAAATATATTAACTGTTCAAGTGATAAGGTGGAGTGATGGGACTTATCTGGAAGATCAAGATCAATGGTGGCTATCTGGTATTCCCCGTGATGTTGTTCTTCTGTCAAAGCCACAGGTGAGTTGATTCATTAGCATGTATTCTATAAATTTATGCTCAGGCCTTAAGTATATGTCCATGATTGCTTAAAATTGCAGCTTATTCCTTCCTCATACTGTATAACTATGCAATGAAATGATATATACAATAATGAAACTAGTTGGTGGGGAAATAATGATTTTTTTGATACTGTGAATGCGTTTTAATATTGGAAAAAGTTATATAGAGGTAGGCCTAAAGAGGGAAAAATCAGTCCCATGCAATATTTCCAAAGATCTCAGCTGCAACATAAGATATGCTATAGAAGCCGACTGCCAAAAACTAAGAGCAAAGATAGCTAGAACATAGTAAGCATCACAACTAGATATTACAGTTATGGGGCTGATTATTAACTATTTTCAGGTGATATCAAATTAGAGATTTCCAGCTTAACTAGTTAGTGAAAGTCTATAGAACTATATAGATAAGATTATTCAAAAACCACTGATATAATGCTGATGAAACAAGTTGATTTGCCACAGGACAGTTTCAAAAAAGGAACTGTATTTCCTGTTCATTATTTTACTGAAATGAGTAAGCATGGATCGGAGGAAACTTTTTATTGAGAATGATGCAGCTGTCAGGGATTCAGGTTCATGTTGACTTGCTGTCGCATAGTTGATTGCAGCCAGTTGGCTCCTCAAATAGTGGCTTTTGTGGTGCTTTCTACTCTGGCAACTTGGCATTTTGCAGGAGGGAAAAAATCCATTTGCTCTTGAATGATCTCTACGATTCTTCTTTAAGCATTTTCAGATAGGAGCAGTGAGTTGATAGCTTGTAAAGTCTCTTGAATCCTTAGAGGGAGGGGTTGAGAGATTGAGGGAGGGGTTCATGGAATGTAAGATGCTACCCCAAATGTAGATATAATTTTTTTCGGTTTTCACCAATCCGTTTACTCAGGCATTTCATCAAACAGTTTGGTTGTAGACATTCTTGAGTATAATTTTCAGTTTGTTCTCACCAAACAGAATCGGGTTTCATGTATAATTTACCAATGAGCATTTTTTCACAAAAGAACTCACAACAATATATAAGTTTTCACAACTGAGTGCTTCTTACGTATCTATGTGTCTCCAGTGGAAACCACAGTACATTTCATTAATAAGCTTAACCAAGCACTACAAATACATTATATATGAATAGAAAGATTAATTATTATTTTCTGCTAACCTTGCTTGGCACAGCTTCTGACATGACACCCTTGACAATTTTGATCAGTCTTCTAATACATGTCTTCAGCATCGAATGCATTTGTGAGAGGCAAGAGAATACGTCCCCTTGTTTACGCCGGTTCTGCCCAACAATGAACTTAATATACTACTTCCCAAGCATACAATGACAGATTATAAACCCGAATATATGTCTTTCAAGCTGCGGTTATAGTAACTTTTCTTGAAGTCTTATTATGTAAAAGGCGGCTCTTTTTAATATTTGCCAATCTCCAACCAAGTACCTCCACGGCTTTCATCCACGTACCTCCACGGCTTTCATCCACGTAGACTCTCTCTCTCTGACCACTAAGCCACATTACTACTCCAACTCATTAATCTGCTTGATGAACACACAGACACCACACCCATCCATGTCTCCTCCATTCATACAGCATGTCGACATTATAGCTTAAATGATTCATGCTGCTTGACTCATCAAGAAGGCTGGACCGCTGTTCCCCTGAAGTCACAACTCCCTTTGAATTGAATTCCACCTGGCATGATTCCCTTAACTTGGCGTCAAGAATGATAGGACCCGCCAATCTTTATTCAAACAATTCCACCTATGTATATTTTTCAGAATTCACAATTATTCCCGTCTACAATTAAAGAAGGCGGTCATATACAAGGAAACGACAGAACAAAGTGTTAGTTTTCTTTAAAGATAGAAGCAACGACTGTTTCTTCAATTAACACCCCTTTTCCTTGAGGATTCATATCGCCCCGACTTTTCAGTCTCCTGATTGATTCGATTCACAACGATAGCACAAACTCCTTTATATTGGAAGTTTGAATATTACGGTAGGATTGATATCACTGCACCTTCTTGCGCCCAGTATATGCAATATTTTTGTTTTTTGAATTCGTGAGCCTCTTCTAATTCATACGGGAGTTAAATAGAGAAAATGACTTTCAAAGAGTGGGGCGGCGGCTCTTAAACTAGTTTTACATTAAATTTACTTCCTGATTTGATCCCACCAAATAAGTCTCTGGCAGCTAGACTCGGCTTCTTTCCATATTTTCCTAGAGCCATATGACTCACTTACGAAATTTGTGACTATTGTAGCAGTGACTTATTGCACACTCTCGACTCCATATGGTTCAATAACGACGACTCAACATGTCAATTCAATTTACCCAAACATCACAAAACTTTAATACTCCATTGCTCAATCCAAGGAATGATCTTTTCTCGTAGCCTTGTATCTTTGTCTTGATTTAATTTACAATTTCATATATGAGACGGCATACCAAAGGCAAGAATTAATTAATAAAATTTCCTCCAAAACAATTCGACTCAGCATTTTTGTTTGTTACCTTATACTCTGGATATCCCTTTCTATCACTTCTCAGGCAAATGAATACTTCGGTGAATACTCGAAGTATACCAATAGCGCTAAACTCCAAATTTAATGCATTCCCTTCTATGCACCGCCTTATCTCACACACTTGAAAAATTCAAACGGTTACTACATTTTTATAGAATAAAAAATAAGACTGTACAAACTTTTCTGCTATCACTCCAGACACCTGATTGAGAGAACCACAATAGTTTGTTCAAAACTGAGACTTACCATTCCCAAATACCCTGAATACTCAGCAAATTCTCTAAAACCTTGACACCGAACTGAACTCCAAAGTTTGTCTTGTAAAATTCTTCAATTAAACTATACTGTTAAAGCACCAGCACAACCACAGGGTGTGACTGTCATCCACCATCCAGGGTGTGTCTTCCAACATCGAAGATGATATTCTTTGTGAGAAGAGAATTCTATCCTTACAAAGTTCTGGAAAATATCCAGCCAAATCCTATTACCAAAATTCCAAAAACCAACCTGCTTGAAATGAGCTCCTCCATTTTTTTATTCTTTTCACTTCGTAACTCCCCTTGGAATCTTCTTGAATTCCTTCTTTTTTGCATCACTTTTAAATTTATTTTCCCTTTTGAAATTCAAAGTAACTTATTTAATTTATTTCACTTTTTTCTAACTTAAGTTACTTTGCCACTTAAATAATTAATTTAAGTTGTCTCTTTTTAATTTAGCCTTTTTGACAACATTAAATTAATTATTTGGCTACAATGCTGACTTATAAAAAATGGGTACATTATAGTCCACCCTTCTCAAATATTGCTTGTCCTCGAGCAATGTCAGCACTACTACAAAACCACCATTTTGAGACAACTCGAAACCTTGTGTGATTCCAAGATCCCAAACCAATCGTTTGAAGTGGCCACCCAGTTGCTGCTGGGCTACTCTGATTAAAACATTCAGCTCGTCTTCTTCAATCTGAATTTGCCCTTCCTGTGGGCCTGCAAAATAATCAACGTCTATTCCCAAACTGAAATAACTCTGAAATTTGCAATCTGCTCCATGATAATTCACGTGCCACAACATTGCAATGAGGTACATATCTGCAAAAACCTCCATACTTTGCTGCCACAAAAATTGCAAGGATTGAAAATTAATCAACTCACCAACTTGACTTGCCAAAATCAAAATCTCAACATTGGAACAGCAGCTGGAAGGAATTAAAATTCTTATATGTATAGGATTTGAGAGCCAAAATATGATTGAAAGAACTTCGCAAATGTCAAAGTTATCAGCATCATTAAGCCTCCACTGATAAAAACTCCACCTATTGACTAAAAATTCTAACCAAACCATCAAGTGTTGGCTGATTAAGTAATGAACAACAGCTACAAACCTGAGATTTTGCCTCAAGCCCATACATGAAATAGAGTCTTGAGTTTTACCTGGATCCCATACCTTGTTTTTTTCATCAAACATAGCACTAGAATTGGGTTGAGTTTCATCCAAATCAAGATGTTCAACATTAACATCAGATTCATGGAGTAAATCACACTCGAACAAAGTCAATTGATTGCTGCTAACTCTCATAGAATCCAAATTTTCTCCATCATTTTCAATAGTGTCTTTGTATGTCTTTTGCATACCTTCTTCCAATTCCGAATGCTCATCAATACCTACTGATTCTTGAAATGTAAGACGCTGAAAACTGCCTTCACTACTTGCTATGCTTGCTATATCATGATTGCAATCTGCATCTTCGTATGAAAATTGATCCCCAAAATTCGAAAATTCATTTTTAGGATATGGACTCCAATCTCTATCATCATACTGAATTCCCTTATTATGAAGACTGTTGGAATCATTATGCATTGTGTCCTTTGAGTCGAGTCCGCCTGAACTATCGTACATTGGCGATCCAAACCGATGCCCAAGGATATATAGGGCACTAAATGACTCCTATTGCCATCATATCTATGAAGTTCCTCAATCCCTTTGAAATGTGCTACCCCAAACTGACTCAGTTTTGTATGTTAGTTTTTTTTTTACTTTCAGATATATTGGAATTCTCATGCAAAGGTTATATGATATAACTTTCAAAGAATCAATTATAATCAGGGAATTTCTCTATAGCACCAACATATTGCAAAAATAATTAACTAATAGAGATTAGAAAGAAAAGATTGCTCAAGTTCTTACTGATTTATCGCTTCAACATACAAAGTTCGATAGACACAAATGATTACAGCGATTGCTCACCACTCCACAGAATACTTCAACAGTTAACTCCTTTCAACAAACTGGGACATTGAATGTCGAGGTATATGAATTTTTACCAGTAGATATTATTCTGGGTCATTGTCATCAATTCCACAATGTGCAGAAAGATTAGAGGAGGAATCCACAGTCGCTCACCCTTCGCTGATGGTTCCGCGCATGGAGTGTAAATAGCGCTCAACCCAAATCTATTGATGAGACCCGATTGAAAATACTCTTTCACTAATAATCGCCAAGATCATTTTTGTATTCCGGTATTCACCACCAAAACATTCGATGCAATGTTTGCCGACGGTTTGGAGGATTCCGTGCTCAATAAATGGCCGCTGTTATACCAATTTTCCATCACCACACAGCTTCAGAGTATCTCAAAGAAGATTTTTGGGTTGAGTTTCTTGTCCCAATCTTTCCCCTTTAAAGTATAATTCCCATCAAACAATAAAAAACACCACTACAAGCCAATTCGTCGATTCTTAAAAGAAACGAGTTTCAGTTGTCTCTTTCCCGCGATTCTTCACTCCCACTTGTACGTTCAACACCACACGGGAATATGAGATTTTTTCCCTCTCTGAGAGCTTAATCCTTTTTAAAGCTTGTCAGCATTAGATAAACTACCACACAAATAAGAATCAACCTATTTCATTAACATTGCCCCAATAACGATCAATCTTAAAATGATGACAACTTCAGATAACTGCATAGATGTTCATTCCTATCCAAATTTTAATGTGACTACATTGCCTTGGGATCATCTTTCAGAGCCGAAGGCAAGCACTCTATGAAAAGATTTTCACGTCTTCATAGAGCCAAAAGAAAAACTGTAATAGTCCTCTGTTTCATAAAATCTTTGCCTGCTCCATACAGTCACCAAACTCACCTTTACTCCTCATGCGAGTGTAACTGCCGTCAGGTTCTTGTAACGCATCTTGAAACATTATTTAAAAATCTCAAGTTAAAGTTTATTCTTTTGCTTGCACTAAGGGACCCAAATAAATTAATTTTTGCCGCCTTATGGTCCAATGGCCACTTATAAATTAATGCTCTCTATTAAAAAAAATCAAATTTCAATGCAAGCATTAATTTACCATGCTAAAATAAAATGTTTCAAAGGGGGGACATCGCAGTCCTCCCTCCCCACAATTGCTTGTCCCCAAGCAATTTTAAGCCAGGGTGCTGCAAAATTTGGTCATTCTCCCAGGTAGCATCTTCAACCAGTAGATTTTTCCATTTTACGAGGTATTCTTTGATGATTCTTTTCCTAAGAGTGCGTTCCTTGGTATCAATTATAGCCTCTGGTATCAAAATAAATTTTCCTTCTTCATCTAAAGGAGGCAATTCAGTGGATGGAATTATGTTGTGACCCAAGGCCTTCTTGAGGTGAGAAACATGGAAAACGTTGTGAATTTTGCTGTTTGATGGCAACCCTAGCTCATATGCCACCTCTCCAACCTTCTTTGTGACTCTAAAAGGACCATAAAATCGTGGTTTCAATTTTTCTGACCTACTCTTTTTTAAAGAAGATTGCCTGTAGGGTTGCAATCTTAAATACACTATGTCACCAATTTCAAAACTCCTCTTTGAACATTGCTGATCAGTATATAATTTCTGCTGATTCTGAGCTTGCTGCATATTCTCCTTCAATGATTTCAGCATGTCCTGACTTTCCTGTAGTAAGTGTCTAGCCTTAGGCACCTTGCTGTCCCCAAAAAGTAAATCAAGAAAATTTGGAGCTTCATAACCATATAGTGCTATGAAAGGTGACATTTGAATTGACATGGGGTAAGTTGAATTATAATAATACTCACTCAATTGTAAGTACCTCACCCATGCCTTTTGCTGCCCCAAGATGTAATTCTTGAGGTACCCTTCCACCCACTTGTTAACAATTTCTGATTGACCATCAGTCTGCGGATGGTAACTGGTATTAGGGGTGAGCTCCGTTCCATTCAATCTAAAGAGTTCCTACCAAAATAGACTCAAGAATTTACCATCCCTGTAACTAACAATGCTCCGAGGCATCCCATGAAGTCTGAAAACTTCTTTGAAGAACAGACCAGTCACCTGTACTGCTGTATATGTAGCTGAAATAGCATAAAAATGGGAAAAATTGTGAGTCTATCCACAACTACATACACACAATCCTTACCCTGCACTTTTGGAAGACCTGTGATAAAATCCGTAGCAATGCACTCCTATTTCTGATTAGGAATGGGTAGTGGTTGCAACAACCCAGCAGGAAATGAGTGTTCATCCTTATTTTGTTGACATATAGGACACTCCCTAATATATTTAAGGACTTCATTTTTAAACCCTTTCCATGAAAACCTTTTGCGAATCTGCCTATATGTTTTAAAAAACCTTGGATGACCAGCCATAGGGGCATCATGAAAAGCTCTCAAAATTTTGTCCTTAAGCTTTGAATTAGGTGCCAAATTTTTTTTTCCCTTATACATAATCAACCCATTGAAAATGGTATATCTATCATCATGAGTAGTACCTTCAATAATTTTCGTGGCCCAAGAATCTTTTGCATAATCTGCTATAATCAACTCTTTCCAATCATCACCAATCTCAACCATTGAGCACAAGTGGGGTCTCCTAGACAATGCATCAACAACCACATTTGTCTTCCCCTTGACATATACAATGTCAAAATCATATGCTTGTAATCTGCTCACCCATTTCTGTAGTCTTTCACTGAGATCATTTTGATTCAAGAAATATTTGAGGCTATTATGATCTGTTTTGACTATAAACTTCCCTCCTATTAAGTAAGATTTGAATTTGGCCAAGGCATGCATGATGGCCAACATTTCTTTGTCATAAATAGAATAAGTACATTCATCCCGTCTCAACTTCCTACTTTCGAAGGCAATTGGATGTTTATTTTGCATTAAAACAGCTCCAATGCTCTCCCTTGAGGCATCACATTCCAACTCAAAAGGTTGGTTTAAATACGGAATGGCCAAGATTGGACATGTGCTCATGATTTGCTTAAATTGATCAAAACACTATTCTTTGTCAAATCTGTAAGAGGTGCTGCTTTTTGTGAGAAGCCCTTAACAAATCTCCTATAAAAACCACATAAGCCAAAAAACCCTTAAGCTGAGAGAGATTTGTAGGTGGAGGCCAATCTAGAATTGCTTTGATCTTTTTAGGATCAACCTTAACACCATCAACACTAATTATATGTCCCAAATAGAGAAGCTCAGTCATCCCAAATTCACATTTACTCTCCTTAGCAAAAATTGATTCCTTCTCCAAAATACTCAACACTTCCTCTAATGTCTCATGTGCTCATCCCAAGATTTGCTATAAAATTAAGATGTTATCAAAAAATATAAGCACATACTTCCTGAGCTGATTATGAAACACCTTGTTCATACAAGACTGGAATGTAGCGGGAGTATTGGTTAAATCAAAAGGCATCACCAAAAACTCAAAATGTCCATAATGGCATCTAAATGCTATTTTCTCCACATCCTCTTCTCTCACCCGTATCTGGTGGTACCCTGACCTCAAATCAATTTTAGAAAAATAGCGAGCCCCATGCAATTCATCAATTAACTCATCTATACGAGGAATTGGATACTTGTTCTTTATAGTTTTCTTGTTCAATGCTCTGTAATCAATACACATACTCATCGTTCCATCTTTCTTCTTATCTAGCACCACCGAAGAGGCGAAATGACTTTTGCTAGGCTTGATATGACCCATTTCAATCAGCTCCTTAATTGCCTTTTCTATTTCATCTTTGTGGTGCTTAGGGTGTCTATAAGGTGTAGTGGTTATGACCTTTGTACCCTCCTCAAGCTCTATCACGTGCTCCATCCCTCTATCAGGTGGTATCCCTGGAGGTATGCTTCCAAAAACTGTTTTATGCTTAGTCATCAAATCCTCAACATCTTGGTGATACATCCTCTTAGGCTGCCCCGTATCTATATCTGTAGGCATAATAATACATTTCGCTGCCCACTCCACCTGATCTTGTCTAATAAGCCTCTCCATCCTCTTGAATGAGACTGTACGTGGTCCACCACTAGTCATTCCTCTAAGAAGAATCTTCTTGCCATCTGAATTAAACTTCATCTCTATAGTTTGTAAATTCATAGTGAACTCACCAATAGAACGCAACCATTGTATACCGAGAACCATGTCTGCATCCCCTATGCTTACCACATAGAAATCATCTCTAAGCTCGTACTCTCCCAACTGAATTCTCAAATCAGAAATTTTCTTGGTACAAGTCAGAGTAAATCCATCTGCTACCATAACCTTGAAGCCCTTACAATCCTCTATTTTGATACCTCTTCTAGCAACCACTCCTTCAATAAAATTGTGTGTTTCCCCTATATCAATAAGAGTTACTATACGCTGTCCACATAACACTCCTCTAACACGAAAAGAGCCAATTTTCTGCAAACTAGAGAGTTTTGCCATTGTTCCTTTTTCCCCTTGCTCTTTTTTGGTCTCATCAGAAGAGTTTTCACTATCACTTTCTTTTGAACTAGATTTTCTGCACTTGATTCATTAGCTGTGTAGTATTCTAATTGTTTTGATTTTCCCCTATTAGCACACTTATGTGTCTTGTCCCATTTCTCATCACAATAATAACATAATCCCTTCTTTCTACGTTCATTGAGCTGCTCATCTGTAAGAACCCTTGCTAAATCTGACTTGAATTTTCAGTTTTTGAGCTCTTAGGAATTCCGTCAAATAGTTGTCTCACAACCTTGTATCTGCTGATAATAGTTTTCTGTTTGCTTTGGTTTGGTTTCAGTTGATGCTAATGATGCTTGAATGCTTAAAAATAAATGCCAAGATGTCTAACCATGTAGTGAAAGTGAAATGCAGGTATTTTTACTCCTTTTCAAATGCATACAAAAGATCTACTTATGCAAAATGCACACCTACAAACGTGAGACATTTTGACAAACAATTGGCTACCAAACTCCCAACTTCATTATCATGATTTTTCAATGAATTACAACTTGCTACAATGCTGGAAATAATACGCAATGGATGACAAAAAATAGACCCTAACAACATGCATCCTTTATAAGACTGCTTGACTATATTGACTGAGATTACAAAGCCATATGACTGTCATAGGACAGCGATCATATCCATTGAAATTACAATGCGATATGACCGAAATTTACAGTGCTTTACCCTGTTTTGGAGCAGCGAATTACTTCTACTCTAATACTGACCCACAATGCTAAACATATGCAAAGCAAGGATCCTGATTTCGATGGAGCAGCTTCATTGGTTCGTTTGATCCTTCATGTAGCTGTCATGTTTGCCTTCCTTGCTGATGCGCCTAGCCTCCCAGCTGATCAACAACTCCACCCAATGCTTGTTTGAATTTTTCCCAGCCTTCTAAGACAAAATCGCACCATGTGCTGGTGCGCCCAGCCTCAAGAGGTGACCACAATTTTTATAACCAGCTGTATGGAAATCAAGCCAGCCAATGCAAGATGAATTCGTCCTTGAATGAAGAAATCTATGCAACCACAAGCTGAAAATTGACTTCAATGTAAGCCCCAAATCATCCTCCACAAATGATGAAACCTATTCATTCCATGACTGAAATTGATACTCAATATTGCCCAACCAAAACAACTGAAAATATTCTCCAATGATAGCACCAATTTGACTGCTGGATACAGCCAACTCAAAGAGCAACCTTCAAAAGATATGTCACCACCTCAAGAAGCTGTCACAATGAAGATACTACATTCTCCAAAGCTTCAAAAATTGGAGAAGTTGTAGAAACCCTAGGTTTCTTCCTCTCCACAGCAAATCACCAAAGACATAAGAGTAATATGATCGAATGAATGAATAATAGCTTTGATTGATCCCTTTATATATTCTCTCATGAAGAGGTCGATCCTCTAGAAAGTTCTTTTCAATTAATTTAAATACAATATTAAATGTGTACTTAAACTTTATCGAATATTTTCTCAAAGTGGGCGCCCATTTAATTAATCATTTAATATACTTTAAGTCATTAAATAACCCCCTTTAGACATAAAGTTATAATATAACTTTATGAGATGCTTTTAATGATTAATTATTATTAAAGTCACTTTTAATAATAATTAAATGATATAACTTGCACATTAATCCTTATTTCGCTAGGCCTACTAAAAATTGGAATCAACACTGAACTCACCACATGCCCAGGTGCTTTACTATATATAGAAACATTGGACTCCACTGGCTAGATGACTTACTATAAATAGTTAGTGTGTGAAACTGAGTCCTCAATCACCAAACGGAGGCCAATTCTGAACCAGACTGAGTTCTGGAGAAGAAAACACTCAGATTACTGCCAAATAGGACCCTCTAACCATCTGCATTAGTTTACGAGGGTCGGCTAATAGGCTAAACCATCAAAATGTTAAATTTAGTGATCAGATTAAATGCACAGAAAATTAATTCAAAATCAGACACAATAACACAGCAGATACCTTGGGAAAACCCTCCTCTTGAGGGAGAAAAACCCAGCAACAATATATCTCTTATATATTGAAACAATAATAGAAACTCCTTTACAATAAAAGCCAATATGAAGGCTTATAACATGCACTTCAATCTGATGCAATACAAAAGACAATCTGATGAAGATAATCTCAGCCAACAACAATATCGAACTTCTCTTGAACTCGATTTGCCTTTTATGGAATTCGCACTAAGAATGATATGAAGAATATCGAATGAACTGTATGAATGAATGAACGAATGGCACCTTCCTTATATACAATTCGAATGAGGAGACTTCAATACATGCGTCCATTCAAGTATAAAGTCGGCCTTCATGAAATGTGACGACTTTCCAATATAATCGCCGAATTAGAGATGGGTCGGCCTCAATAAAAAAATCGCAATCTTTCATAACAAATGATGTCAGCCTTAATTAAATTGTATCTTCTTAAGAATTCATGCCTCTTCATTAAATCACAATATATATATATATATAAATATAAATTAGATAGTCAAAGGCTATTATCTAATTTATTCAATATGACAAGGAGATCGGCTGGAAGTAGAGACCGATGTTGTACATGAACATCAACACAAAAAACTGGAACGAGCTAAAAAGGGGACATTACATCATCATCCAATTTAGAAGGCATGTTCTTTGACTGTTTTGGGTCCTTTTGAAAATGTTTTTTGTCTTTATCTTTTTTAGCCATAAACCCCTTGGTTTGTATTTTACTCTTTGAACTAGATGACTCCATATCCCTCGCCTTTTTAATTGCATCATGTAATGTGGGTGGATTAAGTGCCTTTACCCAACCTTTTAATGGATCTGCTACACCATCCATAAACAACACAATCAGCCTCCTCTTCGAAATATCAGTCACAAGAACTGAAAGTATATGAAAATATGCTACATAAGTGTCCACTGTTCCCCATTGCCTAAGCTGAGCTAACTCCTTAAAATGGAGCTCTGGATCTTTCTTATGATACTTGTCAATCAACCTCTCCGTGAACACTTCATAAGAATCAATCTAATCATGACCCAATGTTACCATTCCATAGTGCCACCACTCATGTGCACACCCATCCAAATGTAACGTAGTGTTGTGACCTTTTCACACATCGACCCATTGCAAATGGGGATCCCCTGTTTTTGCTTTTTTTTGTCTTGGTGTCGCAATTACTAATCTCCATTTTACAAATGAGGAGTTAAAGTTTTGAAAGTCATACAAGCCAGGTTGGTAATCCATGCCTGAATCAGTGCCTAAACGTCACGGAAGGGCTCAGAAGGTCTGGGAGATGAGGATCGCCTGTGCTTTGGGCCAATTCTGACACTTCCTATTTTTTAGGGATTTTTGCTTTTTCGCTTTTTTAATTTTTGGCATTTTTGGACCAAACTGGGTTCCCTATTTTTTAGGGATTTTGCTTTCTCTATTTTTAGAAATTTCTGTTTTTAGAAAGTCAACCCTGGTCAACAAGTCAACTTTCCACTTTTAGAACCAAAAATCAGCCAAATTTTTTTTGAAAAATCATTGAAAAATCAAAGTTAAAATCGAAAAATCAAGCAAAAATCAAGAAAAGCATGGAAAAGCAAGGGAAAAATCTAGAAAAATCAGTTGAAAATCATGAGAAAATCACCCAAAAAATGAACCCAAAAGCATGCAATTCATGGTAAATTTGCCTAAGTCTTGAGAAATTTGCCCTTACCATGAAGATGAAGGATGGCGAAGTTAGCAAGTTTGCCATAAAATGGCAAGACATTCACAAAGTCCGCCATGCCTTGATGAGAGAATGTCAAGCCATTAAGGAAGTCCGCCCTTAATTTGAGGGATGTGGCATGAAAGCAAGGAAGTCCGCCCTTGCCATAGAGGAAAGATGGCAAGACTTCTTGGAAGTTCGCCCTACCATGGCAATGAGGCAATGAAGTCTGCCCTTGCCTTGATAAAAAATGGAAAGACATCATGAAAGTCCGCCCTTGCACCTAGGACGGATGGCATGGAGAGGGGAAAGTCCGCCCAGCCATTGAAGGAAGACGGCAAGACCTTTTGGAAGTCTGCCATGCCTTGGAGGGAAGATGGCAAGCATCATGGAAAGTCCGCCCTTGCCTTGATGGCAAGACTTTTGGCAAGTCCGCCCTTGCCTTGATGAGAAAATGGCAAAGCATGGAAGAAGTCCGCCCTTGCCATGGAGATGAAGATGGCATAAAATTTTGGAAGCCCGCCCTACTATGGCAAGAAGTTGGTGAAGTCCGCCTAGCTTGCAAGAAGGAAGAAAATTCAAAATTTGGCTAAGTATAGATGCCTTGCCTATGTAACATCACCTTGGAACTTGACAATGGCAAGCTAGCTAAGAAGTCCGAATTTCTCCAAAGAAGATATGGAAAAGGCATCATAAAGTCTGCCCAAGGAGATATGGCTTAAAGTTGATGAAGTTTGACTTTTGAACCAAAGAAGATATGGAAAAGAAGCCATAAAGTCCGACCTAGGCCATGAAAGGAACTGTCAAAGTAGCCACAAAGTCCGACTTTCCCTAATCAAGGCATGTCCAAAGGAGGGGAAAGTCCGAACTTGCCCAAGAGAATGATTGTCCAAACATGAGTAAAGTCCGACCTTGCTCATTGGATGGACGACACAAGAAGAGTAAAGTTTGACTTGGCACAAGAAGAGCAAAATCCGACCTTGGCAAGAGTAGATGGCGAGATCAAAGTAAAGTCCTCCCAAGGAAAAAAAATCAGAAAATTGACTAAGTGTTGGAAGGAAAACAAGGGGAATAAAGAGGAAAAGTAAAGAGGAAGTGGATAAAATCCTTGTCCAAGGATGGAATTTGTCTTACATAGCCGGATTTAGAATTGAAGGCAAGTCCACAGGCAAAGTTCATTCGAGCTAAATGTTGAATAGTCCGCGTGAAGGTGTTACAAAATGAACTTGAATAGCCAAAATTTGGCTAAGTATGGGAAATAATTCATAGAGAAAATTCCAATTTCCTCCATTAAGGTGAAAGCACAAAGGCATTCTTCTCCAAATTCAAGACACTTGAAAGAATATTCAGACATCTTGGAAGGATTTCATCTACAATCGCAGACCTATTGAAGCAATCCAGGCAACTTCTTGAAGGATTTCGTCTCCTGAAGAATTAAAGACAAGCTTCCAATCAGAATCAAATGGTGACAAGAAGAGTGTTCGAAACAAATTTTCATACTTAGACAATTTCTTGACACAAATTGGATAATTTAGAGAGGAAATCCAAAGGAATGACACCTGCTCCAAGGCGAGACTTCCAATACAGGTGAGAAGAAGAAATCGAATCCAAGATCAAGGCTAGGAAGGAATAGGCGCGAAGGACAGAGTCATCAACAAGGAAAGATATTCTTAGGCGAGCACGTGGAACAAGACCAAAGTAACCAAGCAAGACATCCAGCACGCTGAGGTGGCACCTCGTCATCATCCAACCAATCAAATTGTTCCAAATCAACATGCAACAACTTTCTATTTTATTGTTGGTTTATATTTAGTAGAAGGACAAGTGTCCTCAAATGTAATTTTCTCATTGGTCGAGAGGTAGTTGGTTGTGAGAAACCCTAATTAGGGTTTTATTTTGTAATCTCGGCCGTTGATCCTAAATCAATCTTGGCCATTGAATTGTAATTGGGGAGCCTATAAATTGAGCTCGCCCCTCATTTGTAAAGTGTGGAGACAGTGTATGAAATTGTTGCATTAGACTATTTCCGATAATAAAAGCTCTTAGGCATGATTTGCTTTGAACCACTTTTATTGTCAAGTAGTGAGCAAGGTTGCATAGCTTCTTCTACCATAGATTAGAATTAGATTACAATTAAGTAGAATTTGCTTTGAAATTTTTTTAAGTGAATGCGAGATTGATCGTATAGATTAAATGGTGAAATATTGCTCATACTTTCTTCGGATGGATGATTTTCATTCGATGCGCAAAGTTAGCCTGAGCTTGTGATTGTGGATGCTTAACTTCGGTCTTATTCGAGGCTTGAAAATTATAATCACACCCTTTGAAAATTGCACCCACTTTGCGTAGTTGTCCCAGGGAGGCGAAACAAAGCGTGTTTATTCATTTCATCTGGTCTTTACTGTCTCTTGAATTCCTAGGCGTAGGTTAGATCCTCTAAACCCTTATCTTTTTGCCCTTTTCTTTGAGATCCAAACTGAAAGTCCCAATCAAAGAAGCCTTAATGGTAAATCCGTCTAAGTCTCGAACTTGTGAGAAATTCCTTAACGTAAGTCCCTTTGTGTATTACCAACAAATCACAACGCCCATTGAGCTTATCCACATGTCATGACCTGACGAAAGAAACCTTGGAGTCGCCTTATGATCTTCTCGCAATCTTAGCATATGCGGTGACTTTGTTCAAGAGAGGATAGAGTGTCTTTGGACATTTTATTCTTTGTGTTCGGTGGATGATAAAATGTACACCAACACGTAGCATATTTAATGGCTTCATCTTTAGGCATAGGATTAAGCTGAAAGTATGTATCAAGTTTTTGCACCCACTCTCTAGCTGTAGTTTTCTTGGAGCCATCAAAATAGGGAATGGATACCTTACCTTCTTTTGCAAATCATAATTAGAAGCTCTCCCACCTCTATGTGGTCTATGTCTCATCCTAAGATCCACATACTCACGAAAAGACATTTCAGCTTGAAATTCTAAATCTGAATTTCTCCAATCTTCTAAGATTTGATCTTGGAGCTCAAATTGTGTAGGTTCCACTTCAACTTGGGGATTATTCCTTCGTGGAAAATGAGGCATCAAAGGTCTAGAGTTCGCTGTCCTAGTTACATTACACTGATTAACAACCTTATTGTTGACTGACCCATTTTCATTTCCCTCATTCCTTCCATTAGCATTGTTCTCATTATTGCTATTGTTGTTTCCTCTCAATTGTTGAGTCATTAAGGCTGCCAATTGTGCTATAGTCTGTTGTAATTCACGCTGTCCCCTTGCCAAATCGTTGAACATGTCACGAATACTTGGTTTCTCATGACCCATGTTATCCCTATTATCCCTATTATTCCTGTTATCTCTGTCACCCATATCCGTTTCTTCTTTCGCAATGAAAAAATATTACTTGGACCACTACTTGTAAGTGTATTTTGATAACAACCAAGGATTTCTGACACAGTATCTCCTTCAGGCACTTGAGGAGATTGCCAATGACCTATTCTCAACTCTCTAAAATAGAATATCCGTTCTCTATCACTCATGGAAAAATCAACCCGACTACTCATAGGAAAGCAGGAAGAGCTGAGCTTTGATACCAATGAAATGTGCTACCCCAAATTGACTCAGTTTTGTTTAATTGCTTGGCTGATTTTTGTATGTTAGTTTTTTTTTACTTTCAGATATATTGGAATTCTCATGTGAAGGTTATATGATATAACTTTCAAAGAATCAATTATAATTAGGGAATTTCTCTATAGCACAAATAGATTGCAGAAATAATTAATTAATAGAGATCAGAAAGAAAAGATGGCTCAAGTTCTTACTGATTTGTCACTTCAACACACAAAGTTCGATAGACATAAATGATTCCAGCAATTGCTCACCAGTCCACAGAATACTTCAACAGTTAACTTCTTTCAACAAACTGGGACATTGAATGTCGAGGTATATGAATTTTTTCTAGTAGATATTATTCCGGGTCATTCTCATTAGTTCCATAACGTGCAAAAAGATTAGGGGAGGAATCCACAGTCGCTCACCCTTCGCTGATGGTTCCATGCAAGGAGTGTAAATAGCGCTCAACCCAAATCTATTGATGAGACCCGACTGAAAATACTCCTTCACTAATAATCGCCAAGGTCATTTTTGTATTCCGATATTCACCACCAAAACATTTGATGCAATGTCTGCCGACAGTTTGGAGGATTCCGTGCTTAATAATTGGCCGCTGTTATACCAATTTTCCGTCACCACACAGCTTTAGAGTATCTCAAAGAAGATTTTTGGGTTGAGTTTGCTGTCCCAATCTTTCCCATTTAAAGTATTATTCCCATCAAACAATAAAAAACGTCACCACAAGCCAATCCGTTGATTCTTAAAAGAAACGAGTTTCAGTTGTCTCTTTCCCGTGATTCTTCACTCCCACCTGTACGTTCGACACCACACGGGAATATGAGATTTTTTCCCTCTACGAGAGCTTCATCCTTTTTAAAGCTCGTCACCATTAGATAAACTACCACGCAAATAAGAATCAACTTGTTTCATTAACATTGCCCATTGAACAATCAATCTTAAAATGACGACAACTTCAGATAACTGCATAGATGTTCATTCCTGTCCAAAGTTTAATGTGACTACATTGCCTTGGGATCATCTTTCAGAGCCAAAGGCAACCACTCTATGAAAAGATTTTCACGTCTTCACAGAGCCAGAAGAAAAACTGTAATAGTCTTCTGTTTCAAAAAATCTCCGTTTGCTCCATACAGTCACCAAACTCACCTTTACTCCTCATGCGAGTGTAACTGCCGTCAGGCTTGTAACGCATCTTGAAACATTATTTAAAAATCTCAAATTAATGTTTATTCTTTTTGCTCACACCAAGGGACCCAAATAAATTAATTTTTGGCACCTTATGGTCCAATGGCCACTTAAATTAATGCTCTCTATTAAAAAAAAAACAAATTTCAATCCATGCATTAATTTACTGTGCTAAGATAAAATGTTTCAAAGGGGGGACATTACACTCTTAAACTAATTTCTTATTCTCCATAATCCTTGCATCACTTTCTTGTTCATCGGAAGTGGCTGTTATAGAAATAGAATTTTCCGTTTTGTATAATGAAAAGTGGGCCATACTTAATTGCAAACAAAGATCATCAACCTCTTTTTCCTTTTCTTCAGCATACTTGAACGCAAGATCCCTATCCTTAAGCAATTGCACCTAATCTGTTTTCATTGTTTCCAAAGCCATTTTGATAGAGTACAAGTGAGTATGAGAGACTCCAGTTGCAACTCCCTTATTCCTCTCCTCAATTTGAGCTTCCTAAATGAGTTCTTCAATGACATTATGTGTATGATCAAAACGTGATAGGGCTGCAACAATCATATCTTCGGTAACTTTCATCTTTTCCTTCAAATCACGACTCATTGGGCAAATGATCATTCTCAACTTCATCCAACAATATTTCTGTTTTGTTTTCCATATCACAGCTCTCAACATCAACAACTTTTATCATATCCTCATTGCACAATTCATTTTCTGAAGTTTGGACAGCACTAAACGCAGAAGGATTTTCTTCCACGGTTATAATCTCCTTTTCAACCATTTGTTCCTCATTTACAATGTAAGGTTTCATCTTCCCCTCACATTGTTCAAACACCCAGTTAACCAACTCATGAACAACTGAAGAAGTGACCTGTTTTTGCTTCATAACAGCCAATAACAACGTTATGATAGGCTGAAAATAACATCACTCTCATTGATAGTTTGAGCCATAATAGTTTGCATGGCTGCCATAACATCATCACTATGTTCTTCTCTGATTGTAGCAAGGAAATAGTTAAACATGTTATAGATCAAGTCACACAATTCAAGGTCTAACATAAGGCTACTCAATGTAATATTTGCAAAAGCTTTGAGTATTGCAATCCTTGTAGAAAAGTGAAAACTTTTGATATCACCCAAGTATTGAAAACTACCAACCAACAATTTAATTACCTTTTTCATTGTTTTGTCATCATAAGGTACTTGAGGTGTCAATATTCTCAAAACTTCATTCAAACAAGAAGTGACCAGCAACCTTACCTCTTCATCAGCATGTCTCAACCACCTGTGCTGACCCAAAGAAGTCATGATAGGAACAAGGGCAATCTGCAATACATTAGAAGGTGACTGTTCAACAATGATCAAACATTTTTCTACACTTTTCAATATGGTTAGTGCATCTTTCTTCGCTTGAGATAAGCTACCGAGCTTAGTACCCGATTCTTGAAGTTGTCTATCCAACCATTTTCTCTCTTTGCTTGCCATGCTCAAACTGTCAACTGATCATATGCACAACCCACTAGGATGGCAAGAAGAGCTGAACTTTGATACAAATGTAAGATGCTACCCCAAATGTAGACATAATTTTTTTCAGTTTTCACCAATCAGTCTACTCAGGCATTTCATCAAACAGTTTGGTTGTAGACAGTTCTAAGTTTAATTTTCAGTTTGTTCTCACCAAACAGAACCGTGTTTCATGTATAATTTACCAATGAGCATTTTTTCACAAAAGAACTCAGAACAATATATAAGTTTTCATAACTGAGTGCTTCTTACGTATCTATGTGTCTCCAGTGGAAACCACAATACATTTCATTAATAAGCTTAACCAAGCACTACAAATACATTATATATGAATAGAAAGATTAATTATTATTTTTTGCTAAACTTGCTTGGCATAGCTTCTGATTTGACACCCTTGACAATTCTCATCAGTCTTTTAATACATGTCTTCAGCATCGAATGCATTTGTGAGAGGCAAGAGAATACGTCCCCTTGTTTACGCCGGTTCCACCCAACAATGAACTTAATATACTGCTTCCCAAGCATACAAAGATAGATTATAAAACCCGAATATATGTCTTTCAAGCTGCAGTTATAGTAACTTTTCTTGAAGTCTTATTATGTAAAAGGCGGCTCTTTTTAATATTTGCCAATCTCCAACCAAGTACCTCTGCGGCTTTCATCCATGTAGACTCTCTCTCTCTAACCACTAAGCCACATTACTACTCCAACTCATTAATCTGCTCGATAAACACACAGACACCACACCCATCCATGTCTCCTCAATTCATACGGCATGTCGACATTATAGCTTAAATGATTCATGCTGCTTGACTCATCAAGAAGGCTGGACGACTATTCCCCTGAAGTCACGACTCCCTTTGAATTGAATTCCACCTGGCACAATTCCCTTAACTTGGCGTTAGGAATGATAGGACCTGACAATCTTTATTCAAACAATTCTGCCTATTTATATTTTTAAGAATTCACAATTATTCCCGTCTACAATTAAAGAAGGTGGTCATATACAAAGAAATGACAGAACAAAGTGTTAGTTTTCTTTAAAGATAGAAGCATCGGCTATTTCTTCATTTAACATGCCTTTTCCTTGAGGATTCATATCACCTTGACTTCTTAGTCTCCTGATTGATTCAATTCACAACGGCAACACAAACTCCTTTATATTGGAAGTTTGAATATAATGGCAGGATTGATATCACCGCACCTTCTTGCACCCAATATATGTAGTTTTTTTGTTTTTTGAATTCGTGAGTCTCTTCTAATTCATATGGGAGTCAAATAGAGAAAACGACTTTCAAAGAGTGGGGCGGCTGTTCTTAAACTAGTTTTACATTAAATTTACTTCCTGATTTGATCCCACCAAATAAGTCTCTGGCAGCTAGACTCGGCTTCTTCCCATATTTTCCTTGAGTCATACGACTCACTTAGGAAATTCATGACTACTATAGCAGTGACCTATTGCACACTCTCGACTCCATATGGTTCAATAACGACGGCTCAACATGTCGATTCAGTTTACCCAAACATCATAGAACTTTAATACTCCATTGCTCAATCTAGGGAATGATCTTTTCCCATAGCCTTGTATCTTTGTCTTGATTTAATTTACAATTTCATATATGGGACGGCATACCAAAGGCAAGAATTAATTAATAAAATGTCCTCCAAAACAAGTCGACCCAACAGTTTTGTTTGTTACCTTATTATCTGGATATCCCTTTCTATTGCTTCTCAGGCAAATGAATACTTTGGTGAACACCCGAAGAATAGCAATAGTGCTAAACTCCAAATTCAATGCATTCCCTTCTATGCACTGCCTTATCTCTCACACTTGAGAAATTCAAACTGTTACTACATTTGTACAGAATAAAAAATAAGACTGTACAAACTATTTTGCAATCACTCTAGACACCGGATTGAGAGAACCACAATAATTTGTTCAAAATTGAGACTTACAATTCCCAAGTACCCAAAATACTCGGCAAATTCTCTAAAACCTTGATACCGAACTGAACTCCAAAGTTTGTCTTGTAAAAGTCTTCAATAAAACTATATTGTTAAAGCACCAACACAACCACAGGGTGTGATTGTCAGCCACCATCCAGGGTGTGTCTTCCAACACCAAAGATGATATTCTCTGTGATAAGAGAATTCTGTCCTCACAAAATTCTGGGAAATATCCTGCCAAATACTATTACCAAAATTCCAAAAACCAACCTGCTTGAAATGAGCTCCTCCATTCTTTTATAAATTTATTCTTTTCACTTCGTAACTCCCCTTGGAATCTTCTTGAATTCCTTCTTTTTTGCCTCACTTTTAAATTTATTTTCCCTTTTGAAATTCAAAGTAACTTATTTAATTTATTTCACTTTTTTCTAACTTAAGTTACTTTTCCACTTAAATAATTAATTTAAGTTGTCTCTTTTTAATTTAGCCTTTTTGACAACATTAAATTAATTATTTGACTACAATGCTAACTTATAAAAAATGGGGACATTACAAGGTAGGCCTAAAGAGGGAAAAATCAGTCCCATACAATATTTCCAAAGATTTCAGCTGCAGCATAAGATATACTATAGAAGCCCACTCCCAAAAACTAAGAGCAAAGATTGTTAGAACATAGTAGGCATCAGAACTAGATATTACAGTTATGGGGCTGATTATTAACTATTTTCAGGTGATATCAAATTAGAGATTTCCAGCTTAAGTAGTCAGTGAAAGTCTATAGAACTATATAGATAAGATTATTCAAAAACCTCTGATATAATGCCAATGAAACAAGTTGATCTGCCACAGGACAGTTTCAAAAAAGTAACTGTATTTACTATTTACCATTTATTATTTTACTGAAATGAACCATGGATTGGAGGAAACTTTTTATTGAGAATGATGCAGCTGTCAGGGATTCAGGTTAATGTTGACTTGTTGTCGCATAGTTGATTGCAGCCAGTTGGCTCCTTAAATTGTGGCTTTTGTGGTGCTTTCTACTCTGGCAACTTGGCATTTTGCAGGAGGGAAAAGATCCATTTACTCTTGAATGATATCTATGATCCTTCTTTAAGCATTTTCAGATAGGAGCAGTGTGTTGATTGCTTGCAAAGTCTCTTGAATCCTTAGAGGGAGGGGTTGAGAGATTGAGGGAGGGGTTCATGTAATGAATAGTAGTGATATAGGAGTAACGTAGGGGTGAAACAATCTTGTATCACCCAAAAAGAGTGTCCTTATTTTTTGTCGTTTTTTGGTTTGAAGTGTGTGTTGTGTGTTTGATGTGTGATTCTAGTTGTGTGTTTGAGAGTTTGAGTAATCTAGATGATTACTATGAAGGCCATTGGTTATGGCACTGGTGCTGCTAAAGCAGCCAACAAAGCAAACTCTTGCTTAATGTTGACAAAGTATACTCTTGCGGAATTGAGGAGTGAAATCTATAGTTCGCTAGAAGAGAGTGAAATGTACAATCAGCTAGAGGGAATGAAATGTACTGTTGATTGGAGAAGTGTATGGTTCAATGAAGAGAAAATGAAGCGTATGGTTAGTTGGAGATAGAGTGAAGTGTATGGCTAAGTGGAGAGGATGCAATGTATGGTTTGTTGGAAGCCAAAGCATTAAGTTTCTTGAAGCTCCGATTACAGATAGGTGGCATTGCAAGATCAAGTCTTTTGTTATCTACAATTTGTTGGAATGGCTAATGAAGAGAGGGAGTTGAGTGAAAGTGGAGTGATTCTTGGGTGTAGCTAGGCTTGTAAAAGAGGGTTAGATTGCAGCTATTGCCATTTCATGCCATTTTTGACCCATCATTTACAACCAATTTGAAACATCTTGAATGGGTCCCTTAAGAGTCCAAGAATACAAAAAGTCCATAAAATTCCAAGTCTAGGCCCTTATTGTTTTTTTCCTTAGCATTTTGTGCTTTTGTCAAAGTTTTGGAGTTTCAAGGTTGTTCCTACCTTCATGCCGACCCTATCGATTTTGATTCTCCTCTTTAATCTTTCTAAGATCGGCTAAGTGTTGAGTTTTTTGGCCTTTCGAGCTATTGAGGTTTCCCATACATTCGTACGTCTTTCAATCCAATCTTGATATCTTGCCTTTTCCCATTAAAATCCTTGTAGTGGTCGGACTTTCGGCCATTCCTTAACTTGGTATCTTTTTAAGCCCCACTTGAAACTTCGATTATGATCCATGCTGATACCATGTTGATGTCATCAATTCTTGCTGACATCATCAGCCTTAAAGCCATAAGGAGCCTAAGTGTTTTGTTTTGGAGTTGGACTTTCAATTGTTCCTTATTTATGTACCTTCTTTTGTCCATCCCTGAGGTCTGAACGCCTTGTTTTATTCTTTGCCAAAATTCACCCAAGTGTTGTCGTCCTTTTGGAGTTCGGATCCCTCCATCCTCATCAGACTTGTCATCCTTGTCATGCCTCCCCCGAAATTCTGACATCTTGACACTCCATTAAGTCTTTTTTCAAACTCTCTCCTGGTTTTTCGAACTTTTGTGGTTTCCTGTCTCTTCATCCTATCCCTTCCAACCTTGACAACTCGAAAGTCCACCTTTTCTCTAATGACGTCATGCTAATGTTATGCTGATGTTAGTAGTTCTGATGTGATGACATCATCAACCCATCGTACTTTCAGTGTTCCTCATCCCTCGCTACCTTACACTATAAAAATCTAAGTCCTTCGGAGTCAGACCTTCAACGATCCCCTATTTGAGTATTTTGTTTTCTCCACCCTCAAAATCCTGAAACTCCATTGATTTCCTTATAAAATCCTTTTAGAGTCGGACTTTCAACCATTCCTTATTTTGGTACCATGTTAAACCTCGCCCAAAACTTTGAAGCCAATAGCCCTTTTACCTTGCTCCTTTCGGGATTTAGGTCTTGATCATCCCTCCATACTTGTCAGACTTGCCCTCACTGGCATGCCAAGTCTGAAACTCCACCATTCAAATGAAAAAACCCCACATACCCGTGAGACAATCCAGGAGCATCATTAATGCATTTTCAATGCTCACCAACTCAAATTGGATCTATGGATGCTCAAAATCATTCTTTAATGGATTGGCATATATTGAAAGGATGAAAATGACACTCACCCATGCCTTGTTGTTGCAGAGCCATTTTTTGACACGCCATTCCCAGGTCGTGATTTTAATAGATTTCTTGGGTGATTTTCTTGTCCATACACTCAATCCCACGCGCCATCAATGCTCAAAGGTATTGTAGGGGTACAAAGGATGTTCTTTCCATATTTCCATATGATCAAATCAGATTTTGAAGGGACATTCTTCTATAGAGCATTGATGAGGATGACGTCTAGGGTTTCCTTTGCAACACGGAATTCATTGTAGTATTGAGTCTTTTACTCTAAGGTATTAAGGATCCAGTAGTCCTAATTTTCTAAGAGAGTTCCAAGTCCCAATAGACAGTAGAATAGAAAATTTACTTTTGTATAATAGACTTGTTATTTGTTTGATATTTTGAAGTGTAAATGTATGTTGAAGCATTGTAATCAATAAAAGACTGATACTTTGCCTCCTTCTATGGCTGTTACACTATGTATCTTTTGAGTTTAAGTTGTATTTTGTGGGTTCTAGTCTCTTTTTTGTCTATTACAAGCTAATTATAGATGTTTCACCCCACTCGCAGCTATATTCTCTTCATATCTTACCTCTTAATAGTGTT
>VDFB02324646.1:64846-98423 GCA_007258455.2 Sequoia sempervirens | reverse complement strand
ATATCAGTCCACGCATCCACAATGATAGAGTAGTTATGCCTTGTCTAACTTTGACTTATTTCCTCTATCACCGCACTAACGTTAGAGTATTCTTATCAAAGAGGGTGGTGGGTAGTTTATGTTCTCCATGTGGTCAAACGAGGGCCCAGCAACAATGGCATCTTTTAAAACTTGTTTGAAATAGGGAGAATGTGCCACTCAAATATCCCAGGCTAAAAATGTCATGCAATTTTTTTTTGATTTTGTAACTTCTTGTTTTCAAGCATTTCGTCTAACAGTTTGTAGTAGTGTGATTTGAGTGAATTTCCTTTTTGCAGTTTTCACTTGATAAAGAAATGATAATCCACACAACATAGGTGCAAAGTAATACTTCTAGAACTCCAATGATACACAATGTTGTAACCCAGAACTGTATGATGAGAATTTTGCAAGTTTTATATTTCAATATGAAGGCATTAATAGTTGTCATGTAATGGACTGCTGAAGTTTCTTTCTCAGTATTTAACACTCAAGGAAGTATGACAAACAAATCATTAATTTAGGAATAGGCACAAATGGCTGTAGCCAGCTATGTTTACATAGCCTACCCAGAAATACAAATATCTTCAAAACACCAATTCCTGACTTGGCAGTTCCAATGCCTCTTATACAGTTGCTAAGTAGCATGAGGTAGTTCGGCTGGCATGGGAATTAATATGGCTCCCTTCAGGAAAGGCAACTCCTCCCTCTTAATTATAACGGCTTCCACAAGGAATGTTTGGCATGAACTTACCCAGCATACAATAAACTTATGAATCATTCCTTTTGTAAATATGTTTTGACTCCCACGCCATCCTTATCATATTCCTTACATATGACAGACTTATGCAGCCCTTCCTTATAAAGATTGGCTCTTAATATAGGCACAACCATCAAGTATTATATGCGGTGGCTAGGAAGTTTAGACTAGATAGCAATACAAAGTTATTTGGGACCCCACGTCTCTTTCAAGTACAAAAGTATATCTTTTTCAGAAGTTTGATAATTGTTTTTGAATCTTTCCCACAAATCTCTAACAGAAGTGGCATTTTAGACTTTGAGGATAAAGCCATCAGAGATAGATAGTTTCAACAAGGTTTCTTTATGATGGTTATCAAAATTGGCAAGATTTAAAGCTGTTTGGTTTCTGTTTTGAGAATTATTTTATCAAAATTCCTATATTAAGCAATCGTGAGTAATTTTTGACTCTAGACATTACAGTTTTGGATTTTTAAGTTTTGAGCTTGAGGTAAAACCAAAATTTGGAGATTGGCCATTACTAAGGTTTACAGGGAATTTTCTTACCTTGACAAAATTTTGACAAAAAAATACCACTGCATGGCTACTGTCAAGCTGAGAAAAGAATTCTAAAATGTATAAGACCCATTCATTTTGGCATAGAATACATGTTCGAATGATCTAATTCCATGAATGACCATGAGTGAAACATGAAGCACGATTGGGTGTAGATTGCAAGGTAGTAGGATCAGAGATTAATGATTGCATTAAGTCCAAGTGATACCATTGTTTTATAATAATCATAGTACAATTCATTTTTTTTTGATATTCCATGTATCATTCCATTAAATTACACGTTTAAGTTCATTTTAATCATAAATTTTTTAAACTAAAACAAAAATTATGATATGAAAGGTGTTACGGCTATTTTGTGTCAGACATGTACAAACTGTTTATAATGTTTGAATATAGTCAGAGCATGAGGCATAGGATGCTAAGGGTTAAAAAATGGTTGTGTATGCATTGACAAGTTGAACAGTCAAACAATAACCATGATTGGACTTGAACATACAAAACACATGGGAGATGTATTAGAGGAATTATAGTTAAATTATTCTCTATTGTATTCATGTGCCTTTTAAATCTTATGGTTTAGATGAATGCATACATATGCAAAATGTGTAATAATTCCAATAGGGCATTGTTAAGGATAGGTATATGCAGAAGTAGCAAGACAGCATCACATGGCTACTTTGAGCTGGAATTCTTTTGGTTTTCTTATAACACAATAAGAACTAAAATATTTATGCAACATTCTTGACATATAAGAGTGACATGAGAGTAACTCTATGAAGTTGCTACTTATCGTAGATTCTTGGGTCTGTAGTTCCTTATGGTTAATTTTCTATGAAGCTATGAAGATAAATTAACCTCATCATCGATTCTTTTTTGTTTGGTAAAACAGCCAGGATAGTCGGCTTCCTGCAGAATTTGAGATCACTGAAAAATGTTATGAACCTGGTTCATATAAGGAAAATATATTAGCTGTTCAAGTGATAAGGTGGAGTGATGGGACTTATCTGGAAGATCAAGATCAATGGTGGCTATCTGGTATTCCCCGTGATGTTGTTCTTCTGTCAAAGCCACAGGTGAGTTGATTCATTAGCATGTATTCTATAAATTTATGCTCAGGCCTTAAGTATATGTCCATGATTGCTTAAAATTGCAGCTTATTCCTTCCTCATACTGTATAACAATGCAATGAAATGATATATACAATAATGAAACTAGTTGGTGGGGAAATAATGATTTTTTTGATACTGTGAATGCGTTTTAATATTGGAAAAAGTTATATAGAGGTAGGCCTAAAGAGGGAAAAATCAGTCCCATACAATATTTCCAAAGATTTCAGCTGCAGCATAAGATATACTATAGAAGCCCACTCCCAAAAACTAAGAGCAAAGATTGTTAGAACATAGTAGGCATCAGAACTAGATATTACAGTTATGGGGCTGATTATTAACTATTTTCAGGTGATATCAAATTAGAGATTTCCAGCTTAAGTAGTCAGTGAAAGTCTATAGAACTATATAGATAAGATTATTCAAAAACCTCTGATATAATGCCAATGAAACAAGTTGATCTGCCACAGGACAGTTTCAAAAAAGTAACTGTATTTACTATTTACCATTTATTATTTTACTGAAATGAACCATGGATTGGAGGAAACTTTTTATTGAGAATGATGCAGCTGTCAGGGATTCAGGTTAATGTTGACTTGTTGTCGCATAGTTGATTGCAGCCAGTTGGCTCCTTAAATTGTGGCTTTTGTGGTGCTTTCTACTCTGGCAACTTGGCATTTTGCAGGAGGGAAAAGATCCATTTACTCTTGAATGATATCTATGATCCTTCTTTAAGCATTTTCAGATAGGAGCAGTGTGTTGATTGCTTGCAAAGTCTCTTGAATCCTTAGAGGGAGGGGTTGAGAGATTGAGGGAGGGGTTCATGTAATGAATAGTAGTGATATAGGAGTAACGTAGGGGTGAAACAATCTTGTATCACCCAAAAAGAGTGTCCTTATTTTTTGTCGTTTTTTGGTTTGAAGTGTGTGTTGTGTGTTTGATGTGTGATTCTAGTTGTGTGTTTGAGAGTTTGAGTAATCTAGATGATTACTATGAAGGCCATTGGTTATGGCACTGGTGCTGCTAAAGCAGCCAATAAAGCAAACTCTTGCTTAATGTTGACAAAGTATACTCTTGCGGAATTGAGGAGTGAAATCTATAGTTCGCTAGAAGAGAGTGAAATGTACAATCAGCTAGAGGGAATGAAATGTACTGTTGATTGGAGAAGTGTATGGTTCAATGAAGAGAAAATGAAGCGTATGGTTAGTTGGAGATAGAGTGAAGTGTATGGCTAAGTGGAGAGGATGCAATGTATGGTTTGTTGGAAGCCAAAGCATTAAGTTTCTTGAAGCTCCGATTACAGATAGGTGGCATTGCAAGATCAAGTCTTTTGTTATCTACAATTTGTTGGAATGGCTAATGAAGAGAGGGAGTTGAGTGAAAGTGGAGTGATTCTTGGGTGTAGCTAGGCTTGTAAAAGAGGGTTAGATTGCAGCTATTGCCATTTCATGCCATTTTTGACCCATCATTTACAACCAATTTGAAACATCTTGAATGGGTCCCTTAAGAGTCCAAGAATACAAAAAGTCCATAAAATTCCAAGTCTAGGCCCTTATTGTTTTTTTCCTTAGCATTTTGTGCTTTTGTCAAAGTTTTGGAGTTTCAAGGTTGTTCCTACCTTCATGCCGACCCTATCGATTTTGATTCTCCTCTTTAATCTTTCTAAGATCGGCTAAGTGTTGAGTTTTTTGGCCTTTCGGGCTATTGAGGTTTCCCATACATTCGTACGTCTTTCAATCCAATCTTGATATCTTGCCTTTTCCCATTAAAATCCTTGTAGTGGTCGGACTTTCGGCCATTCCTTAACTTGGTATCTTTTTAAGCCCCACTTGAAACTTCGATTATGATCCATGCTGATACCATGTTGATGTCATCAATTCTTGCTGACATCATCAGCCTTAAAGCCATAAGGAGCCTAAGTGTTTTGTTTTGGAGTTGGACTTTCAATTGTTCCTTATTTATGTACCTTCTTTTGTCCATCCCTGAGGTCTGAACGCCTTGTTTTATTCTTTGCCAAAATTCACCCAAGTGTTGTCGTCCTTTTGGAGTTCGGATCCCTCCATCCTCATCAGACTTGTCATCCTTGTCATGCCTCCCCCGAAATTCTGACATCTTGACACTCCATTAAGTCTTTTTTCAAACTCTCTCCTGGTTTTTCGAACTTTTGTGGTTTCCTGTCTCTTCATCCTATCCCTTCCAACCTTGACAACTCGAAAGTCCACCTTTTCTCTAATGACGTCATGCTAATGTTATGCTGATGTTAGTAGTTCTGATGTGATGACATCATCAACCCATCGTACTTTCAGTGTTCCTCATCCCTCGCTACCTTACACTATAAAAATCTAAGTCCTTCGGAGTCAGACCTTCAACGATCCCCTATTTGAGTATTTTGTTTTCTCCACCCTCAAAATCCTGAAACTCCATTGATTTCCTTATAAAATCCTTTTAGAGTCGGACTGTCAACCATTCCTTATTTTGGTACCATGTTAAACCTCGCCCAAAACTTTGAAGCCAATAGCCCTTTTACCTTGCTCCTTTCGGGATTTAGGTCTTGATCATCCCTCCATACTTGTCAGACTTGCCCTCACTGGCATGCCAAGTCTGAAACTCCACCATTCAAATGAAAAAACCCCACATACCCGTGAGACAATCCAGGAGCATCATTAATGCATTTTCAATGCTCACCAACTCAAATTGGATCTATGGATGCTCAAAATCATTCTTTAATGGATTGGCATATATTGAAAGGATGAAAATGACACTCACCCATGCCTTGTTGTTGCAGAGCCATTTTTTGACACGCCATTCCCAGGTCGTGATTTTAATAGATTTCTTGGGTGATTTTCTTGTCCATACACTCAATCCCACGCGCCATCAATGCTCAAAGGTATTGTAGGGGTACAAAGGATGTTCTTTCCATATTTCCATATGATCAAATCAGATTTTGAAGGGACATTCTTCTATAGAGCATTGATGAGGATGACGTCTAGGGTTTCCTTTGCAACACGGAATTCATTGTAGTATTGAGTCTTTTACTCTAAGGTATTAAGGATCCAGTAGTCCTAATTTTCTAAGAGAGTTCCAAGTCCCAATAGACAGTAGAATAGAAAATTTACTTTTGTATAATAGACTTGTTATTTGTTTGATATTTTGAAGTGTAAATGTATGTTGAAGCATTGTAATCAATAAAAGACTGATACTTTGCCTCCTTCTATGGCTGTTACACTATGTATCTTTTGAGTTTAAGTTGTATTTTGTGGGTTCTAGTCTCTTTTTTGTCTATTACAAGCTAATTATAGATGTTTCACCCCACTCGCAGCTATATTCTCTTCATATCTTACCTCTTAATAGTGTTTTAATAGAAGTTGTGCTGTGTATTATTCGTTCTGAAGATTATCTTGTGCTTATAAGGCAAGTTGGGACTCAATTAAGTCATGGTGCATCATTGCTTTTCCCTTTCTATTATTTTCGTTCTCCCTTTTTAATGCACTCAGGAAAACTGCCCAATCACACAACCACATTGAGGAATGTTTGCTCAAAAAGAAGAAGATTAAAATCTGTATTCATATAAATCATTCAAATCCCCACGATTACAATCAAATCCTTATGAATTATAGTCTTCTCAAAAAATTATAATAAAATCAGTTCAAAACAACACTTGTTAATTTTGTCTTTAATCTACAAAAATAATCTGTCCACAAAATTCCAATGTACGAACCCCAAATCCCAAATCAATCCAAAAATGCCTCTTTGCCAATCTTTGTAGTTTTTGTTCTCTCCCTCTTTTCGAATGCTACCAACAGAGTGAAAAATTATCGTTAGATGTCCGTTGGGAAGGAAATTGAACTGCTTGTAACCGAATTGTCTTGTCATGGCTAGTTTTTAAAATATTTGAAAACACTTGCTGGAGCTTCTTTGGGCACTAGGAACCACAATTGATCGAAGGTTCCCATGCCGCTGAAAACTTCGAGTGTCTTTGCTCCTATTGTCGGGGTTTCTGGTACCATTGAGAACCGGCATTGAGAACTTATTGGAGGTTCCCACCTCCTTAAGAACTTTCAAATATTTCACTTAAATCTTCGTCGGGGATTTCACCCTCTATGGGAACCAAGCACCGTGCACTTGATTAGGGGTTCCTATCCTAATAGGAAATATGGGAAGTGTTGTCTTTTATTCCTTAAGTCAGAGGTTCTGAGCTCTTTAGGAACCGAGAACTAGGAATCATTCCTTGTTGGAGGTTCCGCCTTTAGTAGGAACCAAGATCCTTAGCTTTGTTGGGGCTGTCCACACTATCAATAACTCTTTGAAAAAACATCAGGGGTTCTCATATAGATGGGAACCAAGAACCTTGCAACTTATTGGAGGTTCCTAAGGCATTAGGAACTCCAAGAAGAACTTGAAGATGTCATTGGAGATGTCGAAGGCACTAAGAACAAATCATTTCATCGGGATTCCTATTCCATTAGGAACTGTTTTCTTCTAAAAATTTGTTGGACTTTTTAGATTGAATTGGAACTTGTCGGAGCAAACCAAGGAACTGGGAACCATGCACCATAGTTGGTTCTTGGTGGAGACAAAACCTTCAATCAGCCATATGTTGGTTAATTTTCCACCAATTTTCAGCAAATTAAAACTATAAGTATCCATTAAGCCTCTCAGCAAGATGATGTTCTCAATTTGGACAAAATTTCTTCTAGAACCAAACAACTACCAAAATCACAGAATCAAAACCAAAACAAAAACTGAAAACTGATTTGTTTTTGATTGACACAGGATTGCTTGTGAGCTCGGATGCTCCTACATCACTTTTCTCTTGTGAATAATTAGATTAGTAGCAGGTTTTAGTTTTAATCTATGTTGAGTTGGATCAAAACTTGCATCTAGTCTTTCTAGGTTTTCTGAGATCCTTGGTGGGTAGTCACTGCTATTTTTAGCAGTGTCTATTTTTAGTAAGTCATAGCTGCATCTCAAAATGTGCTTATTTTGAGTTTGGACACACTTACTATTTTTAGCAGTATGCTATTTTAAGTAAGTGCTATATTTGGCAGTGGTCTTGATAGCAATTCTGTGTAGGATTTGCTATTTCTGGCAGTGGTGGCAATTTCAGTTGATGGTGTCTTGATATTTCTGGCAGTTAGCATCTCCACCATCCTTGGAGTTTGAAAAAGGAAATATTTGTAACTTAAGTTAATTTTATAAAGTAAAAAATAGGCCCCTTGGACCCCCACGCCTAGTAAGTGACAACTTTAGTTGTTTTTAAAAAGAAATTTGAGGCATGACTTAAGTGGAAGCTGAGGTAAAGGACTTAAGTGAAATTTTAATTAAATATTTTATCTCTCCCAAGTGTGGCGCCCACTTTGGAGGGAAAGAGCATTCAAACTTGTGGGTCCCAAAATCTATTTATACACCCTCATTTGCTCTCATTTGGATATGCTAACTTATGATAACGAAGTTATGCCAGAATGCAGAGATAACTCCTTGGGCTTTGATGACACAATCCCTCTAAGTCGACTTCAGTTTCAAGGTTGCAAGATATCTCCTAGGTGAATAGTGGCGTAGCTCCATTGCAAGGGTTATAATTGAGCACATAATGGTGATGGCTTCCTATGTTCTTTCAGTTTTTCCTTGTTTTGATGTCGTCTAGATATATTTTGGTGTGGAGTGTTGGTTTGCAGCATTGTAGGGGCTTTTTGGAGTGAGATCTCAGTTTTGGGTGTTGGTGGTTTGTGCCCTTTCTATAGACTAGCTGATCATCTTTTCATTCACACTGATCGAAGAGCTTGAAATCTTTTTGTGGGTGTTGGTTTATTGTCTTCCTTGTAATTGGGCACCCTTTGCTCAAGTTTTGAGAATTTTTGATTGAGAGTTGGTTTTATCTTGCTGGTCGCCCACCAAGAGACGTCGTACATCCTTGCTAGGGGGTGTTTTGGAGTATATTGCTGCTGGTCAGTATTTGTTTGGGGCTTCTTACAAGCTCATATTGGACGCCTAGCCTTGCTTTGACATTTGCAAGTGGTTTGGAGTGCTTCTACGGGGTATTGGAGAAGTTATGCTTATTTGATGATTGCTGGTTAGTGTTTTATGCTTGCTGTTCGTGCATATCCAATTGCTTTCCTGTGTATCAGAACTGTAGCAACAACTTGTTCGACCTTCCATTGACCTCTGAAGGACCTTTCATCGAGGTATTATTGTTATGGTTTGTGGGGGTGTTCTCATACTTTCATTGTAGCATCTTGGGGGGAGCTTATACCTCATATTTCTATCATTTTCATTCCATAACGGCAGCATATGATGGACTGATATATTTTATGACGAGCTTAATATAACACCTAGTGATAGTAGATTTCCACAATTCATGAATATTTTTGCTAAATTTTTTCTGGATTAGATTGTGTAAGAATTTTGATGCAAAAAATTCTTACACAATCTAATCCAGAAATTTTGTAGCAAAAATTAATATAACACCATTGGTAGTACCATTGGTGAATGCTCCTGTATTTGTCTTTGATACTCACCACATTGAACAAGTGGTGTTCCCCCTGAATAAGTGGTTGAGCTTTCCTTTATGTTACTTGCTACTCCTGTTGAATAAATGGTTGAGTTCTATATTTGCTTTCTTGTTATGCCCGCTGAACAAGCGGAGGACTTGTGTGATTGGTTAGCTTGTTGCCAAGTGTTATTTACTTTTTTGTACTTGTCGCTGAATAAGCAGAGGACTTGTGTGATTGGTCGGCTTGTTGCCATGTGTTATTTACTTTCTTGTACTTCTCGTTGAATAAGCGGATGATTTACTTTCACGCACTTGGTTTGGTTACTCACCCCACTGAAGAAGTGGTAGTATAGAGAGTTTCAAAATTTTGTAAGCCTTATCACCGTATGCTCTAACCTTGCCCACACCTGGATCTGGGTGATCAGAAAGTGGAAGGTGTTTACTTTCAGTTAGCTTGATTTTACAGTTAATGCAAGATCCCCTTCTCATTGTATGCTCTCACCTTGCCCACATCAAGATTTGGGTGATCAGAAAGTGAAAGGGTTGCTTATTTAGTTGCTTATCATTGCATTTTGGCTAATACTAATGGGTTAAATTTTTTGAAAAATTGGGTGGGTATTACAGTGGTATCAGAGCTAGTCATCTTGCCAACTTGCGCCTTTCATTGCCTATAGTTGACGGAAAATCTTTGAGTGATAGAGAAATCAGATACTACAACAGAGAACAAAAGAGACAACAATTTCAAACTCCTCCAGTTCTTATTGAGGCAACATTCTTAGAGGTTCTTAGAGCTCGTAGACAGATAGAGGTTGTCATTGACAGAGAAGTTGAAATCATGGAAGAAAGGGATAAGCGACCTGTTGAAGAAGAGAGTCCGGATGCTAGAGAAGAAAGAAAGTTTGATTGCATGGTGGACATGATGTTGTAGTTGTTGGCTAAGATGAGCCAAAATGTGACTTCCACACCTCAACGCCAAAATAGTGAGACTAGTGCCTCAAATGTTAACCATAATGGTGGACAAATGAAATATTCCCCTTACTTTTTTCCCGAAAATTAGACACACAAACCAGCATCAAACCACTGATTAGCGTTAGCTCCAAATGCAAATCAACATGGAAAGTAACTCTAACCAAGAATGTTCACCAAAATCCCAATGTGGGTGAGGTGATAGCATATGGTCAGAGGATCATTAGGTATAAATTGAATTGAAAGTACAATTCATCTGCTGATGCAGGCATCCACAAGCAGTGGGAATACTCCACTTATTTAGTGGGTGAGATTATTACATTATTAAGGCGGCAAGCCAGCCATTAAATCCTCTCTTCCACTTATTTCGTGGGGGGAAAACAGTCCACACAACCACTTATTTTGTGGGGGGAATTTACAAACAAGAAAGATGTTTATTCTAAAACTCAACCACTCAATTGTGGGAGTGTAATCAAGTATAAATTGCAGCAATAAAATGAAATAGCCGTTAGTACTACTAACTAGCTTTACAATGAATAGAAATAGCTGCAAATAAGAGAGATAAGCTTCTAGAATGTTCTTTATCCACATTGGCGGTAAACCATCCAGGGGTTACAATGATGTGAATTAATTACAAGAAAATGCAGCAAATTAAAGAACTGAAACAGTACTACTGTTTTCAGTTTTACAATGAAAAATAACTGCAATTTTCAATTGTTTTTACCATCATTACAATATACAATTAAAGGATGGTTTCTTCAATGAAAAACCTCTCAAATAATGATGTTAGAAGCCAAAATCAGAAAACTATAACAATCTGATATATAAATCTGCAATCTGGAAATGTCTATCAGCAATTAGAAAAACCAAACAAATGCTCACAACTTTATCAATATACCTCCGAATTGATTGAAACAAAATGCAATGGCTCTCTAGAAGGTAGGTGCCCAATTCACCATACAAAATCTGCATCAAAACTCATTAGATAATTTTTTGTTCCAACTCCAAAGCCCTTTGCAAGTGGTATGGCCTCCAAAGGGGCCGATTTCTTTAGATAAAAATCTGCATTTCATTAAAAATTCTGAAACTCTTCAAAAGGGGTCGCCAATAGTCAAGGAATTGATAGGACCAACACCCAGAATCAAAACTAAATCACACGAAAAGCTGTATATAAAAATCTCTTTCAGCCAAATAATAATCATCAACATAAAAATTGGAAATATCTCACCAAAACTCCACAATAATGCTCAATATGTACTTCTGGATGAAGCACACTCCCAATAGACCATCTAGGGAACCATACTTTTAGGCCCGAAGAATGGAGTAAACTTGCTAAGCTTTGCTTTAACCGGATTTTGGATTTCAAACCAGTAGCATAACTTTACACTATTTTCCAAAGATGAGAATGAATGAGCAAGGCCTCAATAAATAAGGTTCAAATGGCAAATGAAACACTGTGAATTCCAAGAAGTCGAATCACTTCAACTTCCAAAAGGGATGCCACTTCAACCTTTCACTTTATTTTGAAATAATAAAATATTATTCATCTTCCCTTTTTGGTGTCCAATTCAAAATGCAACAATAAAGCATTTATTAAATCATTAAATGCTCAACTTGACCCCTTAATGCCCCCTCTTTAAAACAACTTGAAGTCAAGTCTAGGCGTGGGGTACAACTTAAAAACATGAAATTGACTAAGTATAAAACTCAATCCAAGGAGATAACCAAAACCAATGCCAATACTGAAACTGATGGATTGCCAAAAATAGCATGATGACTTGAGCTGAACCGTTGATGATGCCACTGCCAAAATTAGACTTACTAAAAATAGGCAATGCCAAAAATAGTAATTTCACCTCAAAACCAACGGAAAGTTGAACTGAGCTAGAAGCAAGACTTACTGAAAGTGGAAACCCTAAATTTGCACATCTGAGTAGCCTACAGATTTCCGGAAATAGGCTAAATCCAAATGAAGAACGTATGGCCAAATTGGGGACATTACAGTCCGCCCTTCCCAAAATTGCTTGTCCTCAAGCAATGATACAACACTCCAAACTGATTCCACCTATCATATAGGATTCCGGGGTCCCATGTCCATCTTTGAAAAACCCCACCATGCTGATGCTACTTTACTCTGATCATACAAATGAAATCATTGCACGATAACTGCACAAACCATCCCTGCAACCTCAAAGTGATAACATGCCTGAAATTCAAGTTGAACAACATGGAAGGAATTGAATCAAAATCTAGCAGCGTCTCATGCTCAATAAACTCTGAGGAATTAACATCTGCAATGTCAATGTCAATCACAATTCTGAGAACAAAGAAGAATAATCTAAACAACTCAAAAATATTCTCATCAACATCACTCCTCAAAACATCAAACCAAATCACAACAACAAATGTGACTCCATCATAGCTGTTTGCAAAGGAAAAAACAGCTCTTTGCAAAGTCATAGCAACTGCATCCTCAAAGCTCTTTAAGGATGTATAATGCCTCCTCTGAGTAATTCTGACATATTCAAAAAAATATCTGAAAATTTCCACCAATCTCTCCGCCAAATTCTCAAAAAGTTGAACCAAATCAAACAAAGGTTCGCTGCCCCAAACACTAGTGCAAGAGATTGTACAAAGAAAGCCACCAAAACATAACTTGAACACCATCCAATACTGATCCGAATCACTATGAAACACCATTACCCACTTTTGAAGCCAAAAATCATCACTGATAAAAGATTGTGAAAAGAAAAAATTAGTGTACCAGCTGCCCATGAAATCTGAAATGAACCACTTAAAGTCTGATTTTAGGAAAATCAGCGTGCAAGGAATTGAACAATTGCTGCAACATTGAATATCAGCGTCCATAATAGCACAACTGCTCATACCCAAGGCTGGAAACATCCTCTCAAGAAACTCCAACCCAACATTAAACCTTCCTTTGTTCAAAATATCTCTCCAATTCACCAGTTGATGAGCAAAAAGAACCATCAAATGATTGGTAAAGATGGGGGCTGCATCAAAGATTATGAGAATTGAATTCTTATCTCTCCAAATATCCTTTTTTCTACTTGCAACAATCTCCATCAAGCCATGTTGAGAATTCCAAGCGTGAATTCCCAACCACAAATAATCTCCAACACATTGGGAAGAATTCCCAACATATCTCCAAGAGCCATAGTGAAAGTCTCGAGCACACAAATCCATGTAGTCAACTGCAACCATCAATGCAAAGTTTGAACCTTTCATGACTAGCATTTTAGAATAATCACTCATCAACAATGCACAATCTAGAAACCAAAGGGGCAAGTCTGAAAGTTCTCCCACAATTTGATGCATCTCTCCAAGACCTGACCTCATCAACCATCTTAAGATAGGTGGTACTCTTCCATTGGTTAATGCTGAGTGAAAACCAGCCAGTTCAAGTTTGAACACCATTAAATGCTCATTTACTATCCATCCCAAGAGAGTGTTGCTTGACATATAGAATGGATCCACCAATATTATCTTATGCTTGACTATAAAATTATGCATGTCAAAAACATAAAACTTCTTACCAATGCCATCCACATAGAAATTGTCAATCAACTCATAATTTAACAAATCATGTGAAGATGGTGGATTGTTGTACACAATCATAGAAACAATATTTCCTTCATCCCTTTCGTTGGTGTCTTCATAGAATTCATGCACATCTTCTTCAACTTGAGGATGCCCATCATTAGTTAATGATCCATAGAATGTAGCATGCTGAATACTAAATTCATTATCCATCAAAACATCTATCTCATAGTTGCAAACCATTCCTTCTTGTGGCAAAGTATCTTCCCAACTCAAGAGTTTACACTCTTGATGTACTTTCCAATCACCATCAACATATGGGATCACCTTGGTATTATGCAATGTTTCATCGTTATGGATTTCATTTATTTCTTCAAGTATTTGCTTGATCTCCATAATCCTTGTATTAGCTTCTTGTTCCTTAAGGGTGGCTGCAATGGATGAATGATTTTCTGCTTTGCATAAAGAATGATGAGCTAAGGTAAAATCAAGGCAAAGCCTATTCATCTCTTCCTCCTTCTCTTGGTAGGCATCATAGGTCTCCTTAGCAAATTTAATAGCATTATCTCTATCTGAGAGCAAGTGTAAATAATCTGATTTTATGGATTCCAATGCCTCTTTGATGGTTCGCACCTTGGAAAGAGTGTCTCCACCCTTAACGCCATTCTGTCTCTCTTCAAACCGTAGCTCCCAGTAAAGTTCTTCAATACAATTATGTGTGCTATCAAATCTTGATAATATCTTAACAATTTTCTCTTCTGAAACCAATAAGTTATCCTTCAAAACTTGCAGCTCTTTAGGCCCTTGATCATAACCAGCAAAGAGGCTTTGCTCTTCGAACATCAACTTTTCTGATTTGCTTTCATTGGCAAGATTTTCAAAATCAGCTTCCTTACAATCTTCTTCACTACTTAACTCTGGAATAGAAGGCTTGTCAACAACTTCATCAAGCAAATTAGTATCTCTATCTTTACCTTTCAAGAGCTCATACTCTTCTTGTGTGTCAATCTGAAAGGCACCCAAAACATTTTCTAATTTTAAAACATTCTTCTCTTCAACATAAGAATTCATGTTCTCATTAGCCTTTGCTGCAACTTCTCCTCCAAAGATTGCTTCATTACTTGCAATACAAACTGATTTTTGAACTTCATCAGGATCAAAGGGGAATTTATCCCACGTCGGTTCTTTATCATACCTTGGTGACATCATTCCCAGATCCGAAATTTGAATGGTTTGATTGTATTGATCAACATGAAAGAGATCATTATGCTCCTCTTGGATTGTTTACTCATTGAATGAGTCACTCCTCATTCCACTCAAACTGAAATCTTCATCAGTAACTTCCTCCAAGAGCTTAGTTTGATGATGAAGCTCAATACCGCCTTTGCCGCCATCATCATACTGGAAACAAGAGTCATCAAAGCTGGCTACTTTGATTACTTTATCATTTTTATCTTCAACAAACCCATCATGAATAAGTATGTTGTTGATTTCTTCATTAGCAGCCCAAGTAATACCAAAGAGGTCTTCTTGGCTACTTGTCAAAAGTTTATCTTGTGAAAACTCTTGAGAGGTTTGAACAATAGCAAGAGGGGAATAATCTTCCACCAAATCCTCAACAAGAAGAGGTATAAACACATCGGAATCACCACCAACATCATCACCATGGTAATGATCATAAACGGGTTCAAAGACACCATTAGTATCTTCATCTTGCTCTTCTTCAACGAACTTATCCCACACAATAGTACTTCCATCATCTTTTGTGAAGCCATTTGCCTCAAGATCTTCATTAGTTGAATCCTTATTAGGACTCAAGATTTCTGTTATGTTCTTCGTACCCAAACAATCTACATTTTTTCCAAACTCATGCAAGTCTACGGGTGTATTTTGAGATTCTAACTTAATCTCCTCATTTGCCAAGGTATCTTCGTCAAATGCACTATCATTTGGAACCAAAATGTGCACCTTGCTTGTGTCTTCTTCACCATTTGTTGACTGATTTTTCTCTTCAATTTGCTTACTTGTGGGCTGCAAACCACAAACAGATCCTTTTGCTTCTTCCTTCCTTGATTCTTCAACCATGGCAAGTTCTGCTTTTCTTTTAATTTTTTTCTTGATGTAATTGACCACACCCACTTTTCCAGGATACATAATCAACACACAACTCAAGTAGCAATCAAAAGAAACATCATTCTTGAACTCATCTGACATACTCTGATATTCTGCGCGGAATATGGAAGCATCATGTTCACATTCCCTCATGAATTGTTCGACAACTCTGCTGATGTCCATTGTGGTAACACTAATTTTTTTGTTCTCCCCAACAAGATGGCAGGAACTTTTGCTCTAATACCACTAAAATATTCCCCTTACTTTTTTCCCGAAAATTAGACACACAAACCAGCATCAAACCACTGATTAGCGTTAGCTCCAAATGCAAATCAACATGGAAAGTAACTCTAACCAAGAATGTTCACCAAAATCCCAATGTGGGCGAGGTGATAGTATATGGTCAGAGGATCATTAGGTATAAACTGAACTGAAAGTACAATTCATCTGCTGATGCAAGCATCCACAAGCAGTGGGAATACTCCACTTATTTAGTGGGTGAGATTATTACATTATTAAGGCGGCAAGCCAGCCATTAAATCCTCTCTTCCACTTATTTCGTGGGGGGAAAACAGTCCACACAACCACTTATTTTGTGGGGGGAATTTACAAATAAGAAAGATGTTTATTCTAAAACTCAACCACTCAATTGTGGGAGTGTAATCAAATATAAATTGCAGCAATAAAATGAAATAGCCGTTAGTACTACTAACTAGCTTTACAATGAATAGAAATAGCTGCAAATAAGAGAGATAAGCTTCTAGAATGTTCTTTATCCACACTGGCGGTAAACCATCCAGGGGTTACAATGATGTGAATTAATTACAAGAAAATGCAGCAAATTAAAGAATTGAAACAGTACTACTGTTTTCAGTTTTACAATGAAAAATAACTGCAATTTTCAAGTGTTTTTACCATCATTACAATATACAATTAAAGGATGGTTTCTTCAATGAAAAACCTCTCAAATAATGATGCTAGAAGCCAAAATCAGAAAACTATAACAATCTGATATATAAATCTGCAATTTGGAAATGTCTACCAGAAAATAGAAAAACCAAACAAATGCTCATAACTTTATCAATATACCTCCGAATTGATTGAAACGAAATGCAATGGCTTTCTAGAAGGTAGGCGCCCAATTCACCATACAAATCTGCATCAAAACTCATTAGATAATTTTTTGTTCCAACTCCAAAGCCCTCTGCAAGTGGTACGGCCTCCAAAGGGGGCGATTTCTGTAGATAAAAATCTGCACTTCATTAAAAATTCTGAAACTCTCCAAAAGGGGTCCCCGATAGTCAAGGAATTGATAGGACCAACACCCAGAATCAAAACTAAATCACACGAAAAGCTGTATATAAAAATCTCCTTCAGCCAAATAATAACCAGTAACATAAAAAATGGAAATATCTCACCAAAACTCCACAATAATGCTCAATATGTACTTCTGGATGAAGCACACTCCCAATAGACCATCTAGGGAACCATAGTTTCAGGCCCGAAGAATGGAGTAAACTTGCTAAGCTTTCCCTTAGCCGGATTCTGGATTTCAAACCAGCAGCATAACTTTACAATATTTTCCAAAGATGAGAATGAATGAGCAAGGCCTCAATAAATAAGCTTCAAATGGCAAATGAAACACTGTGAATTCCAAGAAGTCGAATCACTTCAACTTCCAAAAGGGATGCCACTTCAACCTTTCACTTTATTTTGAAATAATAAAATATTATTCATCTTCCCTTTTTTGTGTCCAATTCAAAATGCAACAATAAAGCATTTATTAAATCATTAAATGCTCAACTTGACCCCTTAATGTCCCCTCTTTAAAACAACTTGAAGTCATCAAGTCTAGGCGTGGGGTACAACTTAAAAAAATGAAATTAACTATAAAACTCAATCCAAGGAGATAGACAAAACCAACGCCAATACTGAAACTGATGGATTGCCAAAAATAACATGTTGACCTGAGCTGAACTGTTGATGATGCCACTGCCAAAATTAGACTTACTAAAAATAAGCAATGCCAAAAATAGTAAGTTCACCTCAAAACCAACGGAAAGCTGAACTGAGCTAGAAGCAAGACTTACTGAAAGTGGAAACCCTAAATTTGCACATCTGAGTAGCCTACGGATTTCCGGAAATAGGCTAAATCCAAATGAAGGGCGTATGGCCAAAATGGGGACATTACAACAAAGTGGTCATACTGTTGAAGTGACTAGAGGATCCGCTCCTAGCCCTCTCTAATTGACCTTCACTCGAAGGGAGGAACCTCCAATTGAACCATAAGCTCAAATTCCTATGGTTGATGAGGTGAAAAATATACATGGAGTATGTTACCCTTCTTGTGGAGATTTGTGAGATTTTGACATTGGACCAATTCATGAATCGGAAGAAGAGAGGAGGCGAAAGATATGAGAATCGCGGTCCTATGCTTCCAAGGGATTATCAACAAGCCCTTGGGATGGTGACTCTAGAACCTTTTGATGGGAGTGATAAGTGTTCCACTTCCACTAGAGCTTGGGTCCAAAAGCTTGACAAATACCTTTCATTGAGGCCAATGCTAGAGTTGGATGACATCAAGTTTGCCACTCTTCATTTGGATGGAGCTGCCCATGAATGGCGGTATCACGGTTTGGTCACTCTTGGCCATAACCTTATTGTGACATATGATGAGTTCACTAACAAACTCATCTAAAGATTTGACCAAAAGGATCCTGAGGTGAAGTTCCATGAGCTAGCCCAGTTGAAGCAACATGGCTCACTCGATGCATATATTTATGATTTTCAGAGGCTTTCCGAGATGGTGCCCAACATCACTGAAAGAAGACTTGTAGTCCTTTCCATTGAAGGATTGGCACCACTGAAAGGATGGGTGAAGGCCTTCGATCCACCAACTCTCGCAGAGGCAATCAGAAAAGCAAGAAATATGGAGTTGGCTGCCCCTAGGCCAAAATTTCAGTCCAAAACCTTCTTACATAGGAAGGATAGGAGGTCACTTCATAAGGATACAAATCAGACCAGGAAGTTTTGTTCTCGGATGGATGATGACCTGCGAAATGAGCTTCGGAGAAAGAAACTGTGCTTTAGTTGCAAAGAACCGTGGGCCCCAGGACACAAGTGTTTCGAAAGAGGAAAATCTCATCATATGGAGGTGTATTCTACTAATGAATCAGCGTCTGATATATCAGAAGAACAATTAGGTTTGGATGAAAAAGAATGAATCCTTTCGAGTTCATGGATTACTTTGTGGGCAGCAAATTGTGGCTCTAATTGATACAAGAGCAACACACAATTTCATTGACGAAGGGATAGTAGCCAAGAGAGGCCTCAAAATTGAAGACTTTGCAGGTTTCAAAGTCATGGTGGTGGATGGTTTCACAATCACTTGCACTCGCAAGATCTCTAACATGTCTATCCAGTTGGGCAATTAGAAAGTCAAAGATGACTTTTATGTTGTGAGCGTTGGTGACCCGAATGCAGTGCTTGGTATCCAGTGGCTGTGATCTCTTCGAGAGATCACTCCGCACCTTCAAACCATGGAGCTGAAGTTTAGATCAAAAGGGAAGAAGGTGGTTTTGAGAGGGATGTCAAATGGAAGCCCTTGTAAAGTTTCATTCAAAAGGATGGAAAGGCTGATTCGTCATGATATGGTAGAGTGGGCAACAAAGTGTGTGTGATCATGCCTTCCAACCTTCCAGAAGATAAGAGACATTATCATCTTGATGTGCAAGCTTTGATCTCCAAGAGAAGCAAGATGTTTGGTGGCCTTCCTCCTGGAAGACCTCATGAAAGGGGGATTGAGCATGTGATTGAACTCGAAGAAGGAGCAAAACCCGTCATCACAACTCCATATTGGCATCCGAAAAGGCACAAGGATGAGATAGAGAAGGCCATCAAAGAGTTCTTGGAGATGGGTCACATTCGCCCAAGCAAGAGTCCTTTTGCTTCTTCAGTGGTTTTGGTGAAGAAGGATGGCACTATGCGCATGTGCATAGACTACCAAGCTCTCAATAAGAAGACAATCAAGAACCGTTATCCTATTCTGAGGATTGATGAGCTCATTGATGAGCTACATGGAGCTGTTTACTTCTCTTAGATAGATCTCAGATTAGGCTACCATCAGATTAGAGTGAGAGAAGAAGACATAGAGAAGATTGCCTTCAGATGCGACTTTGGGCATTACGAGTTTCTAGTCATGCGTTTTGCGTTGACTAATGCACCAACAACATTCCAATCTTGCATGAACAAGGAGTTTAACAAGCAGTTGAGGAAGTTTGTGCTAATCCTCTTCAATGACATCCTAATCGACAGTAAATCGTGGGAAGAGCATCTGAAGCACTTGGAGGAGGTGCTTAGCATTTTAGAGTCTAAATCCTTGTTTGCCAAAGAATCCAAATGTGAGTTTGGAATGACGAAGCTTCTCTATATTGGTCATGTGATCAGCTCTAAGGGGGTCAGCGTGGATCAGGAGAAGATTAAGGCTATCTTGGATTGGCCATCTCCATAAAACCTCACTCAATTGAAGTGGTTTTTGGGTCTCTGTGGATTCCATAGAAGGTTTGTGAAGGGTTATTCTCAGATGGTTGCCCTGCTCACATATCTTACCAAAAAGGGGGCATTTACTTGGTCAAAAAAGCACAATAGGCCTTTGATCAGTTCAAGAACCTAATGAGTTCATGTCCCGTATTGGCTATTCCAAACTTCTCCAAGCCTTTTGAGTTGCAGTGTGATGGTTTAGGAGAAGGTATTGGTGCTGTCCTAATGCAAGATAAGTATCCTATTGTCTTTTAGAGCAAAAAGTTGAGGGGTGTAGAGAGGATTGTAATGTCTCCATTCTCAGAGTGACAGTGTGGAGTTGTGTATTAGCTCGTTCTCCATTCCCGTGAGCTAGTCGACTTGGTTAGGGAATGATATTTTGGCCAAGAGAGATATTTTGATGATTTTGCAAAATGGAGAAAAGGGAAATATTTTTAATATAAAATAAAGTATAATATTTATTATTAATTAAATTCCCACTTTATGATGCAAAAACAATTTTATAAAAATAAAGTGGAGCTTAGGAGGGGGTCGTCCACCTTGGGAGTTATAAGGGAAAGATAAAATATTATTTTATTACCCTCTACGTGGCCGCCTAGACCCTTGGGCATAATAATAGAAAACTAAAAAAAAAATAATAAAAATTATTATTATCTTATTTGGGTTGGCCTTGTCTTGGATGGCTAGGGAAAAAGCTTAAAAGGAGGTTTTGTGCTTCATTTTGGCATCATGTTTTGACTTTCCTTTTGCATAGTGAGTTTATCTCTTGGCTGAAGACAAATTTCAGTCCATTCAGGGTGATGATCCCTTGATAACTAGGGTTTGGTGATGGCCCCATTCTTGTCGTGAGAGGTGGATGCAATCAATATTCATCATAGAGCTTATTGGAGACATTTTCTGCATACTTCCAGCTAGGCTTTTGAGGTGGAATTTTCAGATTTGGGCACCTATAGATTTTTCTTGGACAAGCCACCTTGGGCAACCCATTCTAGGATCTATTTGGAGCACTTAAAAATTAGTTTCATGATTTTTGGAGGCTTCTATGATTTGGTGAATTTTCTAAGGAGAAGGGCGACTAGGGTTTCAGACATATTGAAAGAAATTTACATCTTCAGTTTTGATCAGCTATTATCCATCATTGGCATTCATTTTGGTGTTGCAAGGCATATCTAGTGGAGGATTTACTTGGACTAGGGTTTCATATTGCATTTCAGCCTTGGATGCCTACTTGAAGGAGCAATTTGGAGACATCATTGGAGGACAATTTCATATCAGTCAGAGCTGAAGGTGTCTGCAGCATCTTAACAGTCATCTTGGACCAGGTTATTCATCATTTTCCATCAGCCTTCAAGTGCTCAAGTCATGGGTATGTTTGTAGAACATTGTGGTCTACCTTAAACCTTAAATTTGTTATGTTCTGAGCATTGTAGGGTCTGATATTATATGACAGTCTTAGTCCATTGTAATCAGTTGTGTATGAGAGTCATTATCAGCATTGTAAAGTCAATTAAGTCTTGCCATATTTCATTAGTTCCCAGTTCCATTTCCTATATATATTGTTTCTTTATTTTATGAGCATCTTTTGGCATAAAAAACAATCACAAATTAAACCACAAACAATTCAAAACAAGTCAGCAGATTCAGTACATCAGCTTGCATGCAACATGTTTGACAAAATGTCACACAAGGAAGTTTGAAAACTTTGGGTCAGATTTGAGTGGGGATATTTCAATGGTATCAGAGCCAATATCCTGCCAGCCTTTGGGTTTGATTTCAGTCCTATTTGATGCAACAAAGTGATAGGTACAAAAGGTATATTTCACGGGTAGAAAGAAAACAAATACAATGGGCACATCCTTATCCCGAATAGGACACATTATCAGCTGCAATAGCAGCAAGGCAACGTAACATTGAGGTTGGTTCAGCTAGCATAATGGGTGATAGGAGAGATAACAGTCCAAACCGAGAGGATAGGGAAGCAAGAGACATCATGAGAGGCATTGCAGTAGGGTAGCAGCATGTGGCCGATGTTTTGCAACAACTTACAACAGTTATACAACAGATGAATACTCCTAGAAGGCAAAATTGTGAGCATGGAGATAATGAAAGTGTAGTTGGGACTCCAAGGGCACAAAGGGCACCTACACGTACCACCGATAGACCATTGCAACCTACATTTTTGCGAAGGAATGAACCAGAAGAAGAGATTGCTGAAGTAAATGAAGTTGCATGATTCACAGACAATGTCATGGCAATGCACAATGAATGGGATATGTTACCACGACAAGTAAAGGAGAACTTGAGCTATTGTGACCTTTTCACACATCACCCCATTCAAAATGGGTACCCCTAATTTTTGCTTCATTCGGGTCTTTTGGCTTGGGTTTGTGGGTCTGTCTCTCTCTGTCGGTTCTTTCTGTCTGATGATGTACTTACCATTTGACCTAGATTTGAATTTTGGCCAAGTCTGGAGGGCTTTCTAATGAATTAGGGTTTACAATCTTCAGACAACTTTGAGGTTAAATTGAGTTGGCTAATCAAATTCTGAGCTTAACACTGTTGTTAAGATACTTCGAGCAGGTTCCCACTGAATTTTCACTAAATTCTGACAATTTTCTATTTTTAGTAAATGCCAGTTTGAAGCCTTTTTTTCTCGGGATTTTCAAATTCTGACGATTGCACTACACTTAGAACATTGTGAGCTACCTGCTTGCAAAATTTAAGTTGAAACAGACAACTTGCTATTTTTAGTAGTCCTACCTTTGAGGGCCGCTTTTGGGGTTTTGCATGTTGTACTTTCAAATGCATGTCTGGAGATTCTTTGTGGGTTTTTCGAGACCTTCGCAGTAATATATCATGCAAAACGAGATGATGACTTTCAATGATTCAGGATTTAGTGGCTATTTTTAGGTTTTGCATGCAGGATTTCTCAGCGCAGGTCTGCATAATCTTTCTGGGTTTTCCGAGAGCTTCGCAACGAGGTAACATGCAAGCAGAGTTGATCACTTTTCCGGGACTTGCTATTTTTGGCAGGATCACTTCGGTAGTTGCCCAGCACTTCAGAATCACGAGCCTGATGACATGCAATAGAAACGGAGTTAAATGGAGGTCATTTGAGGCACATGCAAGACGAATTAGGGTTTCGAGCTTCGGGACCCAAAATGAGGGGTCAAACGCCAGAATTTCCAAAAACCAAGGTATCCCATCACGATCAGTATCTTCCAAGGAACCAGCTGGTAAAATTTGAAGGCGATCTGAGCACTTACTATTTATAGTAAGTCACTTCTGAAACAGGGCTATAAATAGCAGGTCAGCACGAGGCACTAATGTGACCAGGTCAAGCAAGTGATGAGGACTCCATGGCGCGAATTTCAAGTCAAACGGAGTTGCAGAGATTCAAAAATCAAGCACTTACTATTTTTAGCAGGCCTGTGCAGAGGAATTAGGGTTTCCTAAAATCTAGGGCGAAACACGACAATTACACAAATGCAGCATCCAGTCACGATCAGCACCCTTCAGGCAGTTTGCATGCAAAGTTTGAGCTCATTTTGAATAGTTACTATTTTTAGCAGGCTGCTAAAAATAGCAGGTACATGTAGGCATCAGGCGCCAACAGCTCAATCACATCACGAGGTTCGAGATAAAGTGAAAATCAAGCCTTCTGGAGCTTGAAATCAGCGTAAAATGCAAAATTTGAGAAACTTTCTAAAAATAGAAAGCTAGGGCAAGCTGGGGGCAATGTGAACAAACCACTTCAAATCGGACGAGAGCTTTGAAATTCATCCAAGTTTGATAAAATGAAAGCTCTAGCATCAAAATCCGCCCTAGAAGCTTGAAGGGCCATGAAAAATTCACTAAGTCTGGAAAACTTGAAGCTCACACATGCAAATGCGCCCAAGAAAGAAGGGGGCCATGGAAAATTCTTTTAAGTGCTTCAAATTTGAAGTAGGCATGGTAAAATGCGCCCTTGAAGCTGAAGCCTGATTGGAAAATTTTCTAAGTATCACAAATTTGAAGCTTGATGCCTTATATGTGCCCAAGAACAAGCTGGAGGATAAAAATTTGTCTAAGGCATTTAAATTTGAAGTAGACCCCCTCATATGCGCCTTGACTTGAAGGGGTGAGTTGGAAAATAATCTAAGTGTGGGAAATTTGAAGTAGACCCCCTTGAATGCGCCTTTGACTTGAGAGGAGTTGAAAAAAATATGTGTGAGAAACTAGAAGCTTGCCCCCTCATATGCGCCCAAGAAGAAAGATGAAGCATTGAAATTTTTCTAAGGCATCAAGATTTGAAGCTACCCATGTGAAATGCGCCCCACCTTGCATTGATACTTGGAAATTAATCTAAGTATAGAGAAATTAGAAGTTCAACCCCTCATATGCACCCACCTTGTAGAATTAGAAGCTTGCCTAGTGAAATGCGCTCTCAACTTGAAGTGGCCCCTGCTAGATGCGCCCAAGTCTAGTAAGGAGATGAAAAACGCCTAAGTGTTGGGAATTGAAAGTTAGACCCCTCAAATGCGCCTTAAGAAGCTTGAAGGGTTTGGAAATTGACTAAGGCTAGATAAAATTGAAAGTACAAGACTCCAAATGCGCCCTTGAGGAGAAAGTGATTAAAAGTTTCTAAGGCGTGGAAACTTGAAGTAGACCCCCTTTGAATGCGCCCTTGGAAGAAGATGGTATAGAAAATTTTCTAAGTGTTTTAACTTAAAGCTACTACCCCCAAATGTGCCTAGCCAAAGAGAGGCATGTGAAAATCTTTTCAAGAATTAAAAAGTGAAAGCTTGAGGGGTGAAATGCGCCAACTTTGGAGGAGAGTTGAAAATGTTTCTAAGGTGTATAAATTTAAAGTGAGACCCCCTATGTGCGCCTAAGGTAAAGAGGGTGAATTAAATATTCTAAGGGGTTGCAAATTGAAAGCTCACCCATAGAAATGCACCTTGGCTGGAGAAGCTGAGTTAAAAAAGTTGACTAAGTGTTGACAATTGAAAGTAAGACCTCCAATATGCGCCTAAAAAGCTAGGAGAAAGTGATTAAAATTTTCTAAGTGCGAAACTCGAAGCTTGACCTCCTATATGCGCCCTTGAAGAGGAAATCTATGATTTTTTTTTAAGGTAAGCAAATTGAAAGCTCATGGGTGGATATGCGCCTTAGTTAAAAGGGAGGATGAGGAAATATTAATCGTTGAAAAATGAAAGTTTGACCCCTTGATTGCGCCTAGATTGGGTAAAAAAATGGAAAACATTCTAAGTGTGGCGAATTAAATGATAAATGCGCCTAAGTTTGAGTATGGCTTGAGAAATTTCCCTAAGGCGTTGGAAATAATGAAGTTTGTTCTAGTAAAAAATAAAGAAATGCCCCAGGCTGGAGAAGTTAATTAAAATTATTTTCCAAAGTTTAAAAAAATCAAATGTCCCCCTTTGGTTAAACACATGAAATTTTGAAGTCGAGAGATATTTATTAAGGGGAAAATTTATTTTGAAAAATGTTCTAAGGTGAAATAATTTTGCCTGGTGATTTTAAAATATTATAACTCACAACTGATGAAATTTTTTCCGGGTGAAATTTAGATTTTTCTAAGGCACTGGCAAAAGTGGAATAAAATTCTCTCAAGTGAAATAAAATGGCGTCCAGATTAAATTTTAATGATAAATACGCCATTGTTCAAAGATGGATTTTTTTTTTTTATGCGGATTAATTTTAATAAATTTCTCAAAAATGCTTCAGTCAACTGAAGGTGACTTGCAATCAAGGAGGGAAATTTTGATTTTCGAACGAGGAAAGAATCTCCCACAATAGCAAATTCCTATGACAACTCTATGACGACTGAGAATATTCTCTCCCGAATTGGAATTTTCTAAGTAGTGGGGGAGTGAATTAATGACAACTGCTAAACTGGGCGCCTTCTTTCAGTTATATAAACTCTGAGGCTATTCATTTTTCTTCACAAATTGCAGAGTTGAGATTGTGCTGAAGCTGAAAGTGATTGCTGAGTGAGTGAGAAATTTCTGAAGTTGAGTAGATAATTTTTCTAAGTGCTGAAGTTGAGGGTGCTGAAGTTGAAGTGAATGAGTGCTGAGAAGAAGAAAATTCTGAAGGGAGTTGAGCTTGATTTTTCGAAGTGCTGAAAGTGATATTGCTGAAAGTTGCTGAAGCTCTAAGTTTGTTTTTCAATGTTATAATTCTTGAGGTTTGGAGTTGGTGGTTTAATGTTGAAGATTTTTTATTTTTTGAAGCTAACTCCACTTGCCAACCATCTCGCAATAATTTTATTTTCTAAATTGGAATTGTAATGCTTGAATTTTTATTTTGCAGATGGCTGAAATTCGAAGAGGAGATGCTGTCGGAACAAGCAAGGCTGTAGGCAAAGCTGGAAATGCTGAAGCAGGCAAAGAGAATGCCTCCAGGCAGGGAATCATCAAGCAGCTGAAGAAGTCATTTATTCCTGAATCGAAGTTCGTGTCAAAGTTAGGAGGTTTGACTGATACCAACCTTGATTCATTCAACCTCGAAGCATTCAAAAGGAGAATATATGGGCAAGGTGGTTATCCTCCATCAGTGACTTCGCACAATATGTGAGGAGTGGATTGTATGCAGTTGTTGGTTTTCCACCAGCAATTCGATGTTCTAAGTTGATAATGGAATGTGCAAACTACTACAGGTCAGACCATTGAACAATTGTTTCTCCAGATGGCATGTTGCTAGCCAACTTCGCACTTGAGGCTATTGGCGAGGCGTTTGGGATTCCAGCTATGGACAAAATGTTGTAAAACTCTAAAGAGAGGGCTGATAAAATGTATGCCTCATCTTTTGATAGGTGTGCTAAGAGAATCAACACAGCATGGATGAGGAAGCCAAAGCCTCTTGGCGCCAAATTGCCAAAGTAGATTATTTTGGAGGAGCTGAAGCAAGAATACTGTGATTTAATCATGATGCTCAGCTGGGTGAATGGCAGCCCACAGGCGTATGCTTTTGAGCCTTGGATGTTCTTCTACATCAACGTGGTGTTAGAAGGGAAAGAATATGTGGATTGGGCGAAGATGATCAGTGACAACATAGATGAACAGTTCAAAAGCCTAAGGAGAACAAAGACGTTTTACATGAGCTCGTATGTCATTTATATGCTAGCTTGAATGACAAAGTATAAGGGGCTGACGTACCAGGAGCCGATTGGATGTGGTTCTGGTCAATTTAAAATCCATGAAGCTTGCAGGCTGCTGCATTTGACAAGTACCTCCAGCTTTAAAAGAGTGAACGATGCTTTCACTACGTATATCACAAGGACTCTTCAACGAAGAACACAACAAAGAATATCCAAAGAGGCACAAAAGTTGATTGAAGAGTATGGGTTTTGGTTTATCCAATTCCCGAAGTTCACGTATATAAGGCTATCGGGGTTCCATTCATATACCTATCGATTGCCAAGATACCCCACGGATAGGATGGTGATGCTTGAAGTGTCTAGGCAACTCATGGCCTACGGAAAAATCATAAGGAAGAAAATGAAAGGAGGTTTGCACTTCCCTATTGTTATGGGAAATTCGCTTGAGGAGTGCCCTTCTTTGCAAGCAGCCAAGGAAGTGGAGGATGAGTTACAATTTTATCACCTCACTCTACACACCAGCCGGCAGGATTTTGATCCTCAAAGGAAGATTGGAATTGTACAAGGTGAAGAATATAGACACAAGGCTCATGTAGAAGATTTTTTGGAAAATGCAGAAGATGAAGCTGAAATCAGGAGGATGTTCTCTAGATTGCCTCTGAAATTTATCAGAGAGTGTAAGGTTGTCCAAGTTTTGGACCAAGTGGATGAAGATGCCAGCATTACTCACCCAGATCATGAGTCAATAAAGGACACACCAATCCCACCACCTGATTGGGCGGAGCCGGAAATCATAGACTTGGACACTTTGTTGATGCCTGTCTTAACTTTCACGAGGAGCTGGGTGGATGGACACGTTCACAGACTTAAGAGAAAATAATTGCCCTCACATACAACCTCATGGGTGATCAAAGGCCACCGATGTCAATAAAGAAGAGAAAGCAGCCCGCCCAAGCTGTGGAGCCACAAGAGGAGGAACCAGTTCAGCCTGAGCCTCAGAGGACGGAGGAAGCATTGCCTACACAATTGTTGGCTCAATCTTCCAGCATACAAGAAGTTTCAATGTTTGTAAATCAGAGGGTTAGAGTGAATGAAGAGCAAGAAATGGGAGAAGTTAACCAGCCATCGCCTAGAGAGCTTGATAGTCAGAGCGTTAATGCTCTGAGGAGTGCTGATCAGCCGGATGGAGGTGAAGAAACAAAAACAGATACTTGCCTAGATCGTGCACTCGAGGCAGCTTTTGAAGGCGAGGATATTATGGAGCCTGAAGTTCGGGGTCTTGAAGAGGATAGTCAGCACATGGAAATGGATGAGCCTCAACCCAATGTTGCTGAAGAGGAAGTTCATGGAGTGGAAGCAACGAAGGAACAACCGCTTGTTGTCTGTAGCGCTCAACAAAATGTTCCAAATTGGCTCACCAGTGCAATAAGGAGAGATCAGGAGGACGACACCGACCCGACAGTAGAGATGGAAGAGCTCCTTAATAGAATAAGTGAGTCACCTAGGAGGAAGAGAGCCAGAAAGTATTCCAGGATGGAAACAGATGAGTCCGGTTCTCGCGCTATTCATGTTGTGGTTCCGAGGGAAGAATGTGATCTAGATGAAGTGATGCCTGAAAATTACACGATCACTATGGTTGAATTGGGGTGCCCTACTGGAGTACAAGTAATTGAGGAAGCTGAAAACTCCTTCTAGACACTGAAAGATAGGCTACTTCGAAAGGGAGAAAAAATACAAGAGGCTGAAAAGAGAGCATAGGGCGTTAGTTGGGTATGTGCAGCATCTAGCACGTCCATGTGCTCAGGAGAACCCAACGGTGGAACTTCCAACTGAGCTTCCACGAGAGTCAATCAGCGGGCTTGAAGAGATGAGGAAGGCCATTCAAGAGGGAGATAAGTGGATTGGCGGTGTTTGTGATGAAGCTGAGAGATTCATTGTAGATCTTGTCTCCTCTTTCCAGCATGCTTCCAGCATCCTCTCCCGTATGGAGAACATTGAGCAGGCATGGAATGATACTCACATATTTCAGGACAAGACTATTCCACGCCTGGTTGCTCTGATGCATATGCCAGTGCAGACTTTGATTGAAGAGGGGGTGATTCAGGCAGGGGATCGATATGATTTTCCAGGCTGGTACTCTGTTGCATTCACTGGCCGAGGTTTCTTTGACACGGCAAGAACAGAGTCAGCCAAGATCAGGAAGGCCATGGGAAATATTCTGGAAGGCGTCTTCAATACGTTGGAGGCATTATTCACGAAAAGGCTAACTCCTGAGGAGGTGACGGTGGATGGATTGAAGGGCAGGTTACAGCCATTCTTCTCTGAGATGAGGGTATTTGCTCAGGTGGACTTTGAAAATATCTCCACTTTCTCAGCTATTATTTAGAGCATGCAGGAATCCATCGAGGCTTGGAGAAAATCTTGCATCCGGCAGGAACAAACGATTGCTATCCTTGAGTACCAGCTCAATCTTACTCCGGCTATTTCTGAGCAAGAAGTTGATGTAGTGCTGGCCCGGTTCGTTGCTTTCGTGGTCAGAGAGAAGAACAATGGGAACATGATCCTGGATGAGAATCTTCTAGAAGGATAGTGGGCATTAATTGCCCATAGTGGTCAAAGGAGGAATCTGCCTATTTTGTGCTCATTAATTGCACCACTCCACCTTCTGGCGGTTTTTAGGGCATAATCTAGTCTAGGGCTGATGTGGCTCAATCTGAGCCATCCATTGTAATTTAATCTGGACTGTCTATTGAGATTGGCCAGCTATATAAAGGGGACTCCCCCTCATTTGTACATCATTAGACTAGAGAATAGACATTCTGATAGAGCATAGAGAGATAGTTTAGAGTTAGCATAGTTTCATTACATAGTATAGTTTGAAGGAGAGGGAAAGTTTTCCCATGAGAATTTTGTAAGGAATTGTTGCGAAAAACTATCATAATAAAAAGAGTTTCATTGATGATGAATTTGTCTTTTGTTATGAACAGTTAGCGAGGTTTCTTCGTCCTACTTCAAGTAGGACTTAAAATTAGAGTGATTTTCATTTTCATGCAAGTAGTTAGTTGTGGGTTGTTGTGTTTGATTTAAGTGAGCTTCGTTTAATCCATACCACTAGCAAGCTTACTGATGGTAAGTTTTCCCTGCGTGGTCAACTGGAATACTTTTCAGACTTAACTTCGATTGTGATTCACGTGTTTGTATGCATCGTCTTGATGGTATTTGCATGTTCAATCGTGATCTGAACACCTTTCGTTGCTCCTTTGAAGATTGCACCAACTTTGTTGAAGCTGTACAACACGAGGCAAGGCAAAGTTTGGTTGAAGTTCATTGAAGTCAAGCTCAACGCTTCTTGCACTTAGATTAGGATATAAATCTTCTAAACCCTGCATCCATTTATTTTCCTCACATTTTTGGTTAGTATAGGAACACGTACCTCATTGCTAAATCATCCGTATTCCACAAAAAAAAAAATTCCTTTCCAATCATTAACCTGCTGTCAGTTGCAAACGTCCTGAACAATTGTGTAAGTCCCCTCATGTCAACAAATCACAACGAACCGACTGAGGGTATTCCTTAGCATTTTCAGAACCTTGGAGTTGAACATATGAACTTTCTGGCAATCTTAGCGTATGAAATTCTTTGATCAAGAGAGAATGGAGTAGCCTTCGGATACTTTGTTCTGCTGATTGGTGCGGTCACAAAAATCACATCAACATGACCTTTGGCCGATACATAAGTCAAAGGAGGGAGCATAATAGAACAAGGCAAGATAAGACGCCAAGTAATCGGAACAAGGACCTGAAACATGCCACAAGTAAACTCACACTTCCTACATTTGATGGTAGCGGAAAGATCACTGCAAGAGCTTGGATTCACAAGCTGGATACCTTTTTGACTCTTTGACCTATGGTAGAGGATGTGTAATGTCTCATTTTTGATTACATGGAGAAATATAATATTATTTTAATTATTTAATATTTTCCTCCTAATGTTGATTCAAAATGAAATATTATTAATTAAATAATATTATATTTAAAGTGACTTATTAAATGCAGATTTAAAAATAAGTCACAATTGGAAATTAAAAGAGAGAAGAAATTCGAAGAGTTAGGCCAACAAGAAGCGAAGGGTCAAGGCAAAGGTGAAAAAGAATGTTGGAGCATAGTTTGAGGAGGCTTGGTTTTGATATGGTTTTTGGAGAGTTGGATTTCTGGAAACTTACGTAAACCCTCGAGTTCGGCGATTTGGACGAAAACCAAAATCTATTGCGCGTGGAGCCATTCAGGTTTCATGCATGAGTTAATTGCTGATAATTTATAATTTTCTGAAGTTTTCTATGAAGACGAATCTTCTCGGTTTTTAATGAAAGTTATTGACAGAAGAGAAATATGAATAATTTAATGGTTGGTGATGAATTCTTCGAAAGTTTGAAGGGATTCGAATTCATGAAGGGAGCAATTCATTAGAAACGATGCTAGATATGAAGGATTTATTATATGCTCGTTTGTATGCTGCAATCCAGTTATGAAATGCCTTCTTTAGAGAGGATAAACTGGAAGTGGACACCGCCACACTGGCAATTCATACTTTCATACGAAAGATGAGAATATCGAAAGCTAGACGATGAAGGAGTCGGGTTGCTTTGAAGTCTAATTCATTCTGTGCTAGGTAGGAGTCGAGGATTTCTAGAAGATTTAATTGCAAATATTTGGGAAGTTCAATGGTGTGGGTTCAAACGTGTGTACGTTCATATGGATACTGCTAAGTCACGTGATTAAGGGAAAAGTGAACCACATATTTCTTTAGAGCCGCCGTTCTAGGTAAAGTGTTCAATGCAGAGTCATAGTTCATAATAATCGACCATCAAAGCTATACAAGAATCACCATATTATGTTTGAAGTCGGGTACTAGAATCCAATAACAGTCCTACCGTGATTATCAAGGAGCTGCTTATTTTAATTAAGAAGCCGTCTGATATCTATTGTCACATAATTAAGGCACGAGTGGGACTTCAAACACTTGAAGCCGTGGGAAGCAGGATTTCCATCACCAATATTAATAGTGCGGGAGCTTAAATTACACGATTGCCATTCTATATTGAAGTCACCAGTAATAAAGGTGACACGGGAGCAGCTTGAAGAGAGAGTCGGGCTATTCTTGTTTGCCGTTACCTACAATTGAATGCCTTCTTAATTGGCTATCGGAGGTTTAAGATTAATATCTGAGGCTACATCAAAGTCTTTATTAATATCTTGTCGTCATCTAAATAAACTATCAAGTATAAATCGTGGGGGCCCAACATTTTATCGGGAGCTGCTTATTGATATATACTCTGCCTTTGAAGGGAATGTTATTAAAGGAATAGTCGGGAGTTGAAAAAAGATTGAAAGTTTGGAAATCAATTGAAGGGGCTTGAAGGCGCTTTTCTCACTCTGCCGCTTCAAAGTGGATATCGGGCTTTGATAAATATTTTCATTGAACTTTCCTTGTTGCTGTTTACTTCTATTTTCCGTATTTCATGGGTGCTGATAACAGGATAGAAAAAGTATTGATAATCTTTACTTCTAGGTTAATAGGAAATTCGAGCTGCAACATTGAATCTGATTTTTAATTTGAAACTGGTATTCTATTGAAAATTCTAGAAATGTTATTGCATAGTGCAAATCAGAACAGGTCTGAATTATAAGCTGAATTATAATCTTTATTATTCATTCATGATGGTGTTGATATGAAATTTGGAATGTAAATATTAGTTCTGTGTATTCGTTGAATTTACAATCTTGTACTAGTAGTATATATGCATTTATAGTCTGTGCAATTGCAATAGAGAGTAGCCTATGTGTGCAATGCAATGAAAACAATCAATCAAGTATTGAGACCAATTGGAAAAACACATTAGAACAGTAGCAACCAAACTATTTGACAAAATACCTGGGTAGTCTAGTTGAAGGAAATACAAAAAAAATTATATGCAAAATAGGATGGCTTCTTACAGGATGATGTAATCAAATTTGCAACCATGCATTTATAGGGTATAGCATATGACTTGTGGCATCATGGTTTGATTACTCAAAACCATGGATTAATTCATTCCTATGATGAGTTCAGGAGGAGGTTGATAGCACGGTTTGACAGGAAGGATGTGGAAGTGTATTATAGGGAGTTGGCACAGCTTAAATAGAGTGGACATGTGGGGACATACATAGAAGAATTCCAGAAGACTGTTGTTATGGTTCCTGATATGATCGAGAGGAGATTGGTCATGTTGTTTATTGAGGGCCTTAATGATGGGTTGAAAGGCATAGTTAAGGCACTTAAGCCTAACACATTATAGGATGCTATTCAGCTCGCCTTAGACCTTGAGACTAC
>VDFB02324646.1:35523-64746 GCA_007258455.2 Sequoia sempervirens | reverse complement strand
GCGTTAATGCTCTGAGGAGTGCTGATCAGCCGGATGGAGGTGAAGAAACAAAAACAGATACTTGCCTAGATCGTGCACTCGAGGCAGCTTTTGAAGGCGAGGATATTATGGAGCCTGAAGTTCGGGGTCTTGAAGAGGATAGTTAGCACATGGAAATGGATGAGCCTCAACCCAATGTTGCTGAAGAGGAAGTTCATGGAGTGGAAGCAACGAAGGAACAACCGCTTGTTGTCTGTAGCGCTCAACAAAATGTTCCAAATTGGCTCACCAGTGCAATAAGGAGAGATCAGGAGGACGACACCGACCCGACAGTAGAGATGGAAGAGCTCCTTAATAGAATAAGTGAGTCACCTAGGAGGAAGAGAGCCAGAAAGTATTCCAGGATGGAAACAGATGAGTCCGGTTCTCGCGCTATTCATGTTGTGGTTCCGAGGGAAGAATGTGATCTAGATGAAGTGATGCCTGAAAATTACACGATCACTATGGTTGAATTGGGGTGCCCTACTGGAGTACAAGTAATTGAGGAAGCTGAAAACTCCTTCTAGACACTGAAAGATAGGCTACTTCGAAAGGGAGAAAAAATACAAGAGGCTGAAAAGAGAGCATAGGGCGTTAGTTGGGTATGTGCAGCATCTAGCACGTCCATGTGCTCAGGAGAACCCAACGGTGGAACTTCCAACTGAGCTTCCACGAGAGTCAATCAGCGGGCTTGAAGAGATGAGGAAGGCCATTCAAGAGGGAGATAAGTGGATTGGCGGTGTTTGTGATGAAGCTGAGAGATTCATTGTAGATCTTGTCTCCTCTTTCCAGCATGCTTCCAGCATCCTCTCCCGTATGGAGAACATTGAGCAGGCATGGAATGATACTCACATATTTCAGGACAAGACTATTCCACGCCTGGTTGCTCTGATGCATATGCCAGTGCAGACTTTGATTGAAGAGGGGGTGATTCAGGCAGGGGATCGATATGATTTTCCAGGCTGGTACTCTGTTGCATTCACTGGCCGAGGTTTCTTTGACACGGCAAGAACAGAGTCAGCCAAGATCAGGAAGGCCATGGGAAATATTCTGGAAGGCGTCTTCAATACGTTGGAGGCATTATTCACGAAAAGGCTAACTCCTGAGGAGGTGACGGTGGATGGATTGAAGGGCAGGTTACAGCCATTCTTCTCTGAGATGAGGGTATTTGCTCAGGTGGACTTTGAAAATATCTCCACTTTCTCAGCTATTATTTAGAGCATGCAGGAATCCATCGAGGCTTGGAGAAAATCTTGCATCCGGCAGGAACAAACGATTGCTATCCTTGAGTACCAGCTCAATCTTACTCCGGCTATTTCTGAGCAAGAAGTTGATGTAGTGCTGGCCCGGTTCGTTGCTTTCGTGGTCAGAGAGAAGAACAATGGGAACATGATCCTGGATGAGAATCTTCTAGAAGGATAGTGGGCATTAATTGCCCATAGTGGTCAAAGGAGGAATCTGCCTATTTTGTGCTCATTAATTGCACCACTCCACCTTCTGGCGGTTTTTAGGGCATAATCTAGTCTAGGGCTGATGTGGCTCAATCTGAGCCATCCATTGTAATTTAATCTGGACTGTCTATTGAGATTGGCCAGCTATATAAAGGGGACTCCCCCTCATTTGTACATCATTAGACTAGAGAATAGACATTCTGATAGAGCATAGAGAGATAGTTTAGAGTTAGCATAGTTTCATTACATAGTATAGTTTGAAGGAGAGGGAAAGTTTTCCCATGAGAATTTTGTAAGGAATTGTTGCGAAAAACTATCATAATAAAAAGAGTTTCATTGATGATGAATTTGTCTTTTGTTATGAACAGTTAGCGAGGTTTCTTCGTCCTACTTCAAGTAGGACTTAAAATTAGAGTGATTTTCATTTTCATGCAAGTAGTTAGTTGTGGGTTGTTGTGTTTGATTTAAGTGAGCTTCGTTTAATCCATACCACTAGCAAGCTTACTGATGGTAAGTTTTCCCTGCGTGGTCAACTGGAATACTTTTCAGACTTAACTTCGATTGTGATTCACGTGTTTGTATGCATCGTCTTGATGGTATTTGCATGTTCAATCGTGATCTGAACACCTTTCGTTGCTCCTTTGAAGATTGCACCAACTTTGTTGAAGCTGTACAACACGAGGCAAGGCAAAGTTTGGTTGAAGTTCATTGAAGTCAAGCTCAACGCTTCTTGCACTTAGATTAGGATATAAATCTTCTAGACCCTGCATACATTTATTTTCTTCACATTTTTGGTTAGTATAGGAACACGTACCTCATTGCTAAATCATCCGTATTCCACAAAAAAAAAAATTCCTTTCCAATCATTAACCTGCTGTCAGTTGCAAACGTCCTGAACAATTGTGTAAGTCCCCTCATGTCAACAAATCACAACGAACCGACTGAGGGTATTCCTTAGCATTTTCAGAACCTTGGAGTTGAACATATGAACTTTCTGGCAATCTTAGCGTATGAAATTCTTTGATCAAGAGAGAATGGAGTAGCCTTCGGATACTTTGTTCTGCTGATTGGTGCGGTCACAAAAATCACATCAACATGACCTTTGGCCGATACATAAGTCAAAGGAGGGAGCATAATAGAACAAGGCAAGATAAGACGCCAAGTAATCGGAACAAGGACCTGAAACATGCCACAAGTAAACTCACACTTCCTACATTTGATGGTAGCGGAAAGATCACTGCAAGAGCTTGGATTCACAAGCTGGATACCTTTTTGACTCTTTGACCTATGGTAGAGGATGTGTAATGTCTCATTTTTGATTACATGGAGAAATATAATATTATTTTAATTATTTAATATTTTCCTCCTAATGTTGATTCAAAATGAAATATTATTAATTAAATAATATTATATTTAAAGTGACTTATTAAATGCAGATTTAAAAATAAGTCACAATTGGAAATTAAAAGAGAGAAGAAATTCGAAGAGTTAGGCCAACAAGAAGCGAAGGGTCAAGGCAAAGGTGAAAAAGAATGTTGGAGCATAGTTTGAGGAGGCTTGGTTTTGATATGGTTTTTGGAGAGTTGGATTTCTGGAAACTTACGTAAACCCTCGAGTTCGGCGATTTGGACGAAAACCAAAATCTATTGCGCGTGGAGCCATTCAGGTTTCATGCATGAGTTAATTGCTGATAATTTATAATTTTCTGAAGTTTTCTATGAAGACGAATCTTCTCGGTTTTTAATGAAAGTTATTGACAGAAGAGAAATATGAATAATTTAATGGTTGGTGATGAATTCTTCGAAAGTTTGAAGGGATTCGAATTCATGAAGGGAGCAATTCATTAGAAACGATGCTAGATATGAAGGATTTATTATATGCTCGTTTGTATGCTGCAATCCAGTTATGAAATGCCTTCTTTAGAGAGGATAAACTGGAAGTGGACACCGCCACACTGGCAATTCATACTTTCATACGAAAGATGAGAATATCGAAAGCTAGACGATGAAGGAGTCGGGTTGCTTTGAAGTCTAATTCATTCTGTGCTAGGTAGGAGTCGAGGATTTCTAGAAGATTTAATTGCAAATATTTGGGAAGTTCAATGGTGTGGGTTCAAACGTGTGTACGTTCATATGGATACTGCTAAGTCACGTGATTAAGGGAAAAGTGAACCACATATTTCTTTAGAGCCGCCGTTCTAGGTAAAGTGTTCAATGCAGAGTCATAGTTCATAATAATCGACCATCAAAGCTATACAAGAATCACCATATTATGTTTGAAGTCGGGTACTAGAATCCAATAACAGTCCTACCGTGATTATCAAGGAGCTGCTTATTTTAATTAAGAAGCCGTCTGATATCTATTGTCACATAATTAAGGCACGAGTGGGACTTCAAACACTTGAAGCCGTGGGAAGCAGGATTTCCATCACCAATATTAATAGTGCGGGAGCTTAAATTACACGATTGCCATTCTATATTGAAGTCACCAGTAATAAAGGTGACACGGGAGCAGCTTGAAGAGAGAGTCGGGCTATTCTTGTTTGCCGTTACCTACAATTGAATGCCTTCTTAATTGGCTATCGGAGGTTTAAGATTAATATCTGAGGCTACATCAAAGTCTTTATTAATATCTTGTCGTCATCTAAATAAACTATCAAGTATAAATCGTGGGGGCCCAACATTTTATCGGGAGCTGCTTATTGATATATACTCTGCCTTTGAAGGGAATGTTATTAAAGGAATAGTCGGGAGTTGAAAAAAGATTGAAAGTTTGGAAATCAATTGAAGGGGCTTGAAGGCGCTTTTCTCACTCTGCCGCTTCAAAGTGGATATCGGGCTTTGATAAATATTTTCATTGAACTTTCCTTGTTGCTGTTTACTTCTATTTTCCGTATTTCATGGGTGCTGATAACAGGATAGAAAAAGTATTGATAATCTTTACTTCTAGGTTAATAGGAAATTCGAGCTGCAACATTGAATCTGATTTTTAATTTGAAACTGGTATTCTATTGAAAATTCTAGAAATGTTATTGCATAGTGCAAATCAGAACAGGTCTGAATTATAAGCTGAATTATAATCTTTATTATTCATTCATGATGGTGTTGATATGAAATTTGGAATGTAAATATTAGTTCTGTGTATTCGTTGAATTTACAATCTTGTACTAGTAGTATATATGCATTTATAGTCTGTGCAATTGCAATAGAGAGTAGCCTATGTGTGCAATGCAATGAAAACAATCAATCAAGTATTGAGACCAATTGGAAAAACACATTAGAACAGTAGCAACCAAACTATTTGACAAAATACCTGGGTAGTCTAGTTGAAGGAAATACAAAAAAAATTATATGCAAAATAGGATGGCTTCTTACAGGATGATGTAATCAAATTTGCAACCATGCATTTATAGGGTATAGCATATGACTTGTGGCATCATGGTTTGATTACTCAAAACCATGGATTAATTCATTCCTATGATGAGTTCAGGAGGAGGTTGATAGCACGGTTTGACAGGAAGGATGTGGAAGTGTATTATAGGGAGTTGGCACAGCTTAAATAGAGTGGACATGTGGGGACATACATAGAAGAATTCCAGAAGACTGTTGTTATGGTTCCTGATATGATCGAGAGGAGATTGGTCATGTTGTTTATTGAGGGCCTTAATGATGGGTTGAAAGGCATAGTTAAGGCACTTAAGCCTAACACATTATAGGATGCTATTCAGCTCGCCTTAGACCTTGAGACTACACCTACTTCATTGCAGCCCGCTAAGAAGAGTTTCAAGAATTTCAAATCTAATCAGAAATCATTCAATAGGCCCAAGGTTACACCCTCTATGGCGATCAGCGATGAGAGGAATGAGCTCACGAGGAAGAAGCTATGTTTCACTTGCAAACAACCATGTGAGCTTGAACATAGATGCCTTGGGAAAGGCCAGGCACATCTTATTGAGGTCACATCTGATGTAGAGGATGAAGAGGTCCCTAATATTGATTTAGAGGGTGAGGAGGAGCATGAGGATCAACCTCGTATTGAGCCAAAGGAGCATGATGATACTCAACAGGTTACCATTGCTTCACTTTCAGGAGTTCCACGATATCATTCCTTTCGTGTGAAAGGAGTTCTTAATGGGTAGTGAGTTGTATGTTTGGTTGATAGTGGAGCCACGCATAATTTCACTGATGAGGGATTGGTGGGTAGGAGAAGTCTTGATGCTGAGGATTTTCCAGGATTTTAGGTGACAGTGGCCGATGGGTTTCGCATGAGTTGTACTAGGAAGGTCTCACAATTGAGCATATAGATGGGTGATTACACATTGACAGATGACTTCTATGTGCTTGGTTTGGGTGAGATCGATGTGGTGCTAGGCATCTAGTGGCTTCAGTCTCTTGGGAGGTACATTTAGGATTTTCAGAGGATGGAGTTAAAGTTGATATCAGATGGGAAGAAAATTGTGCTGAAGGCTTTGTCAGATGGGAAGCCTAGAGTGATTTCGGCTAGGAGGATGGAGACCTTATTCAGGCATGGAGATGTAGCATGGGTAGCCCAGTGCTTCATTTCATCTAAGTCTCCTTCTAGTGATACGCCTCATCATCATGTGGATATTCAGAGGGTTCTGGATAAGTGCATTCTTGTGTTTAGTGACATACCTCTTGGTTTACCTCCTGACTGTGGATTTGAGCATGTTATAGAGTTGGAGGAGGGCTCTATGCCAGGATCGATGAGCTTCTAGATGAGTTACACGGGGCCGTGTAGTTTTCCAAGATTGATCTTAGATCGGTGTTCGAGCAGAGGGTGTTCACAAGGCAACATTTAGATGCCACTTTGGACACTATGAGTTTCTTGTTATGCCCTTTGGACTGACTAACACAACTGTTACATTCTAGTCTTGCATGAGTCATATATTGAATAGGCAGTTGCATAAGTTTGTCTTGGTATTCTTCGATGACGTCTTGATATACAGTAAATCTTGGGAGGAGCATCTTAGACATTTGGATGAGGTGCTTGGTATCATGGAGGCTCAGTCATTGTTGTTAAGGCGTCGAAATGTGAGTTTGGACTTCAGGAGATTCTTTATTTTGGCCATGCGATTGGGGCTTATGGTGTATAGGTTCATCAGGAGAAGATCCGTGCTATACTGGATTGGCCACGCCCAAGGAAGGTTTCAGACTTGAGAGGTTTCTTGGGACTCTGCAGTTACTATAGGAGAGAGGTTTCTTGGGACTATGTAGTTACTACAGGAGATTTGTAAAGGGGTTTTCACAGTTGGTAGCACCTCTTACAGTTCTTTCCAAGAAGGGGGCATTCAGTTGGACAGATGAGGCATAGGCAGTATTTGATCGACTCAACGATGTTATGAGTTCTTGTCTTGTATTGGCATTACCTGATTTTACACAACCTTTTGTTCTTGAGTGTGATGCTTTAGGAGAGGGCATAGGAGTTGTATTGATGCAAAATCGTCATTCCATTGCATATGAGAGTAGGAAACTATGAGACACAGAGAGATTATATTCCACCTACAATAAGGAGATGTTGGCCATGATGCATGCGTTGGCCAAGTTCAGACAATACTTAGTGGGTGGAAAATTTGTGGTTAGGACGGACCGCAATAGCTTGAGATACTCCTTAGAGCAGAAGGACCTTAATGAGCGGCAACAGAAACGGGTTAGTAAGATACAGGCCTATGATTTTGATATTGAGTATGTTAAGGGCATGAAGAATGTTGTTGTTGATGCACTTTCTAGGACACCTACCTTTTGCTCTTTGAGTGAGGTATCAACAGATTGGAAGTCTCAACTTTTAGTTGAGTATTCAAAGTCTACATTTGCACGCGAGATCATGGATGGATGGATTCCAGATGATAGGTACAGAGTTGTTGATGATGTGATTTATTATAAGGACAGGATATTTCTAGTACTTGAGTCCAAGCTTAAGCAGTAGATATTACAATCTATTCATGACACACCCATAGCAAGGCATCTAGGTTTCATCAAAACCTATAAACAGGTCAGAGAGAGATTCTCATGGAAGGGTCTCAAGGATGATGTGATGCAGAATGTTAGAGAGTGTTTGACTTGTCAGCAGAACAAGTTCGAGCATACTTTCCCAGCAAGACTTCTAAAGCCATTGCCTATTCTAGAGTAGAAGTGGGAAAGTATGTCTATTTATTTCATTACGGGTCTTCCAAAAGTTCAGGGACGAGATTGCATATTTGTGGTTGTTGACAGGTTGACCAAATATGCACACTTCTATGCTAGACCATCAGATTATTCAACTCTACAGGTGGTAGAGTTGTTCTTTCGAGAGGTGTTCTGTTTGCATGGTCTTCCTAAGACCATAGTCAGTGATTGGGATAGAAAATTTCTTAGTGCTTTTTGGCAGGAGCTTTTCTGATTGGTCGGTACAGAGGTGACACTGAGCACCAGTTATCACCCTTAGACAAATGGACAGATGAAGATTGTCAATAAGTTGGTTGAGGGTTACCTTTGCAATTATGTTGCGGGGCATCAACGTGCATGGATTAGGTGGTTTTACTTAGGGAAGTATTGCTATAATACCACCTATCATATGTCAATTGGCATGTCTCCATTCAGGGCATTGTATGGGTATGATGCGCTATCTTTCATAGACTTAGCTTTTGGTGACAGTCGAGCTCCTCGGGCCAAGGAGTTATTGCAGGATACTCAGGACATCCTTAAGGTACTTAAGGATAATATTCAGCAGGCACAGAATCAGCAAAAGATATATGTTGACAGATACCGTGTGGAGAGGACTTTTGAGGTAGATGACTTGGTTTTCTTGCACCTTTAGCCATATAGATAGAGTACATTGAAGAGAAGTGGTGCCGAATAACTCAAGCCGAGGTTTTATAGTCCCTACAGGATTGTGAGGAGAGTTGGAGAGGTAGCATATGAGCTTGACTTACTAGCAGGCAGCAGGATTCATAATGTTTTTCATGTATCATGCCTCAAAAAGGCATTGGGTTAGCATGTGGTTGCTTCTCTAGTTCTTCCACCACTTGATGAGGAGGGAATTCTGATATTAGAGCTTGAGTCCATTGTTGATATGAGGGAGCACAAGTTGTGTAGTAGAATAATTAGAGAGTATCTTATCAGATGGAGAGACTTGCCATTGGATGATGCTACGTGGGAAGGAGAGCAGATACTTCAGCATCCTAATTTGCGATTGTTTGAGGACAAGCAATCTTGAGAAGGGAGGACTGTAATGTCCCCATTCTCAGAGTGATAGCGTGGAATTGTGTACTAGTTCATTCTCCATTCTCGTGAGCTAGTCGACTTTGTTAGGGAATGATATTTTGGCCAAGAGAGATATTTTGATGATTTTGCAAAATGGAGAAAAGGGAAATATTTTTAATATAAAATAAAATATAATATTTCTTATATTTTATTATTAGTTAAATTCCCACTTTATGATGCAAAAACAATTTTATAAAAATAAAGTGGAGCTTAGGAGGGGGTCGTCCACCTTGGGAGTTATAAGGGAAAAATAAAATATTATTTTATTACCCTTTAAGCGGCCGCCTAGACTCTTGGGCATAATAATAAAAAATAAAAATAAAATAATAAAAATTATTATTATCTTTTTTGGGTCGGCCTTGTCTTGGGCGGCTAGGGAAAAAGCTTAAAAGGAGGTTTTGTGCTTCATTTTGGCATCATGTTTTGACTTGGCTTTTGCATAGTGAGTTTATCTCTTGGCTGAAGAAAAATTTCAGTCCATTCAAGGTGATGATTCCTTGATAACTAGGGTTTGGTGATGGCCCCATTCCCGTCTTGAGAGGTGGATGCAATCAGTATTCATCATAGAGCTTATTGGAGACATTTTCTGCATACTTCCAGCTATGCTTTAGAGGTGGAATTTTCAGATTTGGGCACCTATAGATTTTTCTTGGACAAGCCACCTTGGGCGACCCATTCTAGGGTTTGTTTGGAGCACTTAAAAATTAGTTTCATGATTTTTGGAGGCTTCTATGATTTTTGGTGAATTTTCTAAGGAGAAGGGCGATTGGGGTTTGAGACATATTGACAGAAATTTACATCTTTAGTTTTGATCAACTATCATCTATCATTGGCATTCATTTTGGTGTTGCAAGGCATATCTAGTGGAGGGATTACTTGGCCTAGGGTTTCATATTTCATTTTAGCCTTGGATGCATACTTGAAGGAGCAATTTGGAGATATCATTGGAGGACAAATTCATATCAGTCACAGCTGAAGGTGTCTGCAGCATCTTAACAGTCATCTTGGACCAGGTTATTCATCATTTTCCATCAGCTTCAAGTGCTCAAGTCACAGGTATGTTTGTAGAACATTGTGGTCTACCTTAGACCTTAAATTTGTAATGTTCTGAGTATTGTAGGCTCTGATATTATATGACAGTCTTAGTCCATTGTAAATAGTTGTGTATGAGAGTCATAATCAGCATTGTAATGTCGATTAAGTCTTGCTATATTTCATTAGTTTCCAGTTCCATTTCCTATATGTATTGTTTCTTTATTTTATGAGCATCTTTTGGCATAAAAAACAATCACAAAATAAACCACAAACAATTCAAAACAAGTCAGCAGATTCAGTACATCAGCTTGCATGCAACATATTTGACAAAATGTTACACAAGGAAGTTTGAAAAATTTGGGTCAGATTTGAGTGGGGATATTTCAAGGACATACTCCATTTATGTAAAGAGATGCTTGCTATCATGCACACCTTAGCCAAATTTCGGCAGTATTTGGTTGGAGGCAAGTTCATTGTGAAGATTGATCATAAGAGTGTTTAACACTTCTTCCATCAGAAGGATCTCAATGATAGACAACATAAGTGGGTGAGTAAGCTCCAAGATTACGATTTTAACATTGAGTATGTGAAGGGGAAGAACAACATAGTGGTCGATGTTTTGTCAAGAAGGTCACATTTGAGTTCATTGATGGAGATTACAGTTGATTGGAAGGGGCAGATCATTGCAGAGTATGCTATGAATTCTTTTGCTTCCGATATAGTTGATGGTACCTTGCATGATGAAAGGTACAAATTGGTGGATGATTTGATATTCTACAAGGATAGAATCTTCTTGGTGCTAGAATCAAAGCTCAAAATGAAGGTGCTCTAATCATTCCATGATGTTCTTTTGGCTTGTCACCGTGGTTATTTTAAAACATATAGGCAGATTCGAATTTCGTGGAAGGGGCTCGAGGATGAAGTCCTTCGCTATGTTAAGGAGTGTCAAATCTGCCAACGAAACAAAAATGAGCACACATTTTCTACTGGTTTGTTGCAATCCTTGCCCATTCTCAATAAAAAATGGGAAATTATTTCCATGGACTTCATCATGGGCTTGCCTAAGGTGCAGGGGAGAGATTGCATATTTGTAATTGTTGATAGATTGATGAAGTTTGCTGACTTTTTTGCTATTACCAACACTTTTACAACAGCTCAGATTGCTGATTTATTTTTCAGAGAGGTGTTTAGGTTGCATAGGCTGCCCAAGAACATTGTGAGTGATGGACAACAAGTTCCTAAGCATGTTTTGGCAGGAGATTTTCAGATTGAGTGGTACAGTGCTCACTCCAAGCACTAGTTATCATCCATAGACAGATGGGCAAACATAGATTTTGAACAAGTGGTTTGAAGGTTATCTCAGAAATTATGTTTCACGGCAGCAAAAAGCTTAGGTGAGATGGCTTCATTTGGTAGAGTATTGCTAAATTCTTCATACCATATGTCTATCAAAATGTCTCCATTTATGGCTCTATATGGTTACGAAGCTCCTAGCTTCATTGATTTGCTATTTGGTGATAATAGAGCCTCTGAAGCGAGGGATATGTTGCAGCAGAGTCAACATATTTTAAAATCCTTGAAGGACAATCTTCATCATGTCCAAATCAGCAGAAGATTTATGCTGATCAAGAACGTATTGAGCATGCATTTGAGGTTGGGGATATGGTCTATCTGAGACTCTAGCCATATAGACAGTCTACTCTCAAGAAGAGTGGAGCGAAGAAGCTTAAGCTACGTTTCTATGGGCCTTTTAGGATCACCAAGAGAGTTGGGGAGGTGGCTTATTAGTTGGATCTACTAGAGAGTAGTAGGGTTCACAATGTCTTCTATGTGTCATGCCTCAAAAAGGCGCCTGGGCACAATGTGGCTACTTCTGTTGAGTTACCGCCGTTGGATGAGGAAAGGCAGTTGGTTTTGGTGCTAGAGGTGGTTATTGATTTCAGAGAACATTCTTTAAGGAGGAGGACTATCGGAGAGTATCTGGTGAAGTGGAAAAATCTACCAATTGAGGATGCTACTTGGGAGGATGAGCAGATTTTGCTGCATCAGACTTGCAATTGCTCGGGGACAAGTAATCTTGGTAGTAGAAGAAACACCAAATTATTGTTGCATAATAGTGTAAGGTTGCATTTTGCATGTGGATGAGGATGTTGCCACAATGGATGGATGTCATATGGCAATATGATTGAAACACGATCCATAATGGGTATAAAAACACCTTCATCATCATAGAGGATGGGAAGAAGTTTGAGTTGTTGTCAATGAAGGTGGAAGAAGGCATGGTACATCAAGTGATGTTGTTGAGTAGCAAGGATTTTCACAAGGAGGTGAGGGGCATAGAAGAATGTTACATGGTATTGCTCAAGCCCGTGTAGGAGGAGAATTCATTGCACAACTTAGAGGAGCTAAAGATTGCAATGTTACTCAAGGAGTATGCAGAAATAATCAGTAGTGAGATGCTAGAGGGATTGCTGCTAGTTTGAAGTGTGTCACATTGCATTGATTTGATCCTAGGATCTAGTTTGCCAAATAAAGGAATTACACAGGATGAGTTCAAATAGGAGTTCAAAAATCACTAGGCAAGTAGAAAAGTTGTTGGAAAGAGGTTTGATCAAAGAAAGAATGATTCTTTGGATAGTGCCTAGAGTACTTGTGCCAAAGAAGGAAGGTGAATGGTGAATGGACATAGACTCAACGACAAGCCAGCGAGTGAGCATATGAGTGCTATTGGCCCTGTTTGTGGCTTTCTAAATACTAGTACCTACATTTAATATTGATGGTGGTGATGATATTGTTGAAGACCCATATGATGCTGAAGGTTGATGGCTGATCATTGACATTATTTTTAATTTTAATATTGAAGTCTAAACAATGAATATATATCATGACATTTCTGTGACTACTTAACATTGCAGCATTTTTAATTTTATGGTGGTTTTGTTTATTATATGAAGTGATGTGGTATTCTGAACTTTATTACTGCTGCAAATAGTTATATATTTATTATTTTTATATATTGTATGGAAAAAATTAAAACAAACTGAACCCCCAATTCTTTTGACCAAATCCATGAATTGAACCCCTGAGCTTGAGCCCAAACCAGTACCAAGATTGGTAACTTAACCTTTAAACACTAATTAAGCCATGTGTGCCAATTTAGTACTTTATTGTGCTTTTTGTAGTTGCAACTTTGTATTGACTTTTGGTCTGCTCATGTCTCTTGCTTGATCCACTCCTCAAAGATGTTGTAGGAGTTCTCTAGTTAATTTTAAGTATCTATGTATATTAAAATATTGAAGATTATCTTTGTATACTACAAGCTTTGAAGGTGTTATTCAGATGGTTCCTCTTTTATGGCCTGAAATAAATGTAACCTTACTATGCTATTTTTGATTTTATTTTTCAGGTGTTTATATCAGATTACCTTTTTAAGACAAATTTGACTGAAGATTTTTCTTCTGCAGACATCCAAGTAAGTTGTTTCACATGCTTCATTTTATTGTAGTTTTGAATCCACTTCTCAGCATAGAAAACCCTCAATTTAATAATTAGAAAATGGTTTTTCAATTTTAGTAAGATGATGTTTCATTGCATAATAGTTTGTAAGCTTCCGTGCTTCTGAAAAAGCCCTTGTTTGGAGGATGTCCGGTAATTGTTTGAAATAAATCTTGTATGTTGGCTTCAATAATGTTGAAAAATGCATGTTATAGCTATTGGAAGATACGCATGGATTCTTGCCCTATGGGAAATCATATGCTTAGTTGGCTTGTGTTATTTTTCACTAAGTAGTATGTTGTATGCTATGGTCTAAACTGTAATTTCCCTTTTTATCAAGTCAGCTTATGTAGGTCCAATCCTTATTTCTTGATAAGGATAGAAAATTATTTTCTATAATGAAATATCCCAAGGAAAATTGGTGTGCAAATTTTTTTCACTTTCTCCGATTTATGTAAACAGGCATTTTGTTAAACAATTTTCATGGGCTGGTCTGAATACTTCTGATGATTTTCCCAGGAAAGATAAAATGTTTGTGTACAGATTACATAAAATGCATCTCTTATAATATAACATTCATAGCAAAATACATTTCAACTGATTCACAACACCAAAATGTATTTTATATTATTTTTCCAGCAGTTACAATATTCACAACTCAGAAGGTACTTCTTATCATACACTACATTTACTGTTAATTAATATTTTAAATTTCTGACCTTATAACTAAATCCCCCTTCCTCCTGATACCGTTTCCTACTATCACTAAACATGCTCGATTTTCTTCTCAAGTATGGGCAACCCTCATATCTGAGTGGCAGCCTCTCCTTATATTTCAACGGCTCCCAAAATGGTGTCTCCCTTGAAGAATACCACGCTGACTTCCTTGGTCGACCCTTGCTTCCACGTCAACATGCTAGGAGCCAAGGATATTATTTGTGCCCTTATACACAGTGGCGGCACATTTAATGGAAGTACGGTAGCCAATATGGAGCGCAAGGTACTAAAGAAATATTGAAACTACTTGTTGACTAATATCTGACCCTCCAAGACTTCACGCCACCTCCCACTCAGCTTCCCAAAAGTATATGACACTATATTACCAAGTCGTGGCTCCTTAGGAAAGAGGTACGGCTGATAAATAAATATGTCTTAGTCTGCTGTGAAGCCTCCAAAGTCAGCAGTAATTAATATGACACCCTTCCAAATAAAATGGTATGGCTGCTGTGGTGCATGCTGAAATATGCTAACCAATTTTTTCGATAAATTAACACAACATAACCAGCACTTAGCCAACTTGATTAGCGTTAGCTCCAAATAGAAAACCAAACTTGAAATGAACTCACACCAAGAATGCACACTCAATCCCAATGAAGGATAGGTGTTGTCATATGGCGGAGGAGCTAAAGGAAAGTACTTGAAAGAAACTACTCGACGTCAAGAATGTGCACTCAAGATCCCACTGAGGGCGAGGTGCTAACATATGACGGGGTGTTTAATTGAAAGCTATAAATTAATAGGCGGATAACCAGCCATGAGCTATTACAAACTAATTCATCCGCTGCGGCGGGCATCCACAGAATTGTAGGGATTCACCACTATGAAGTGGGTACAAGAGTGTTACAATCAAATTATCCTCACTGGCGGGAAACCATCCAGGGGTACTTATGTGAGAAGAAGAAGAATTAATTGCAGCAATTAAAACTGGAACAGTACTACTGTTTACAGTTTGTACAAATAAGAAATAAGCTGCAAATTACATAAGAATTACAATAGTCTTCAAACACATGAGTAATAGATGATCTCTTACAATTATTAAACTCTCTAACTGCTGATAATGAATCAAAAATCAGAAATTCAAAGGTTTGATACAGAAAACAGTAGACTGGAAATGTCAATCTGCAACTATGAAAATCAGTGAAATGATCATAACTCACTTAATTCACCTCCAAATCGAATGCCGTCTTTTGCTGTTTCTTCTTCGAAGGTAGGCGAACATATTCTGATCATCAAACAGCAACCAAACTGCACCTATATTTCTGGCACAATTTCCAAAGCCTCCATGAATGGTACGGCCCTCTTCAAGGGCGATTTGGCATTAAAAATCAGAATCTTCAAAATTAAATCTCAAACTTTGCAAGAGGGGGCGCGTTGGCTTAGCAAACACTCAGCAAAAATACCCATAATCATAATAAATTTATTCTAGGAGATGCATTCAAATTTTCACTTTCAGCTGTGTATGAATCAGCAACTCAAAAACTGGAATTATCATCAAAACTTCTTCTGTTGAACACAATCTGCTAGTCTGGATGAGAAGCAGCAAATTCCAACTAGGTGTTGTATTTCAAACACGAAATTGGTTAATGGCTAGGAGGTAGCATCCTCGAAGCAAGGTTTCATTTGTCATTCCGACAACATAACAGTATGATAACATGAATGGATACCAATGCTGGAATAAAGCCTTCATTTTATAGAAGAGTAGAAGACTCTTCAATCCCTCAAGAAAAGACGCCAACAGTCACAGAGTCTCTTCAAATTTCCAGAAACCATTCAGCTTCACAAAAAGGCGTCCACTTTACAAGGCAATATAAAATCTTTATTTTAAAATAACAACTCCTTCAAAAAGGCGTCCACTTTATTTCTCAAGGCTTTTATCTTTATTAAAAATTAAATCACCTTTATGATAGCATACCCCTTCCAAGTCCCCCTTTTAAACACAACTTAAGTTGTCTTACTAGGCCAAGGGGTCAATTGCAATTTATAACCTTAACGCCTTTATTCATCATAAAAAAGCCTTTAGAAGTCAGACATGAATTGCAAATAATTGCTCCAACTGGAAATGAAGAACTGAAAGCTCACAAACTTCATACTGCCAAAATTAGAATTTACTATAAATAGTAAACTCATAGAAATGCCAAAGAACCTTAGAACTGGAAACCCTAATTTTTCCTCACACACGCCTACAGGTTTCCGGAATAGGCTGATGAGTATCAGAACAGATTACTGATGAGAAGGGGACATTACACATGCCTGGCTGCTAACAATATTAATTATTTCTCACTGGTATTTCCTTGAATTCATCAAATAACTGCCATTCAGATCAATATTGCCCACATAGCTCATTGCCAATAATAGAAACCTTGTAACTCCGAAACTACATCCTCCAAGAACTTTGGAGTTCTCCCAACTTGCCTGGATCTTATAGAAAAACCTTGGAAATTGGCCAACACTCAGGGAACAACATGGCATAAAAATGGGGACATTACATGTTCAGCAGGAGTTGAATTTGGAGTAGACTAGGTGTCGTACAACTGCCGTTTCAAGGGAAGTATGAGTGTTTGGGAGTCTGTCGTGGCTCTATATTCAGCTCAAATTTAATAGAGCTTACATTTGAAACAAGACATATTAAATTACAGGCCAGCAATATGAATTGAAGGAGTTATAATGGGGAATGTAACAGTAAAATGCATTGGTGACATGGAGAGGGAAATTAAGAAGTTTATAGGATAAAATCTTTATTACGTACAAAAAAAAGATATTCGCAATTTCCAGCAAACCTTTATTTAGAGGTTGTATGGTATCAATGTATGGAGTTGTGAAATAGTAAATACCTAAGTTATCGATTCGTCCCTAGTAGAACCTGGATACGATATGGATTCGTGATTCAGATTCGATATGATACAAGTTCGTCTAGGATTTGTTTTTCAGACTGCGGATACATCCAGGGTACGATGAGTACTCTGTGGGTATGGTTTTGAGGCTTTTAGACCATGATTTAAACATTTTTTTCAAGCACCGTTAGAAGCATACCTTTTAGTGTATCAATTACACATATATTAAAATAGCAAGAGAAAAACCCAAATAAGTGGTCGTGGTGGAGGCCTTGAAACCTATATATGGGATAGCAAATTAACCTTGTAAATATGAATGCCTTTCTTTCTGTCTTTCTAATATCTGCTTTGGAGATTGCTAAAACATGAAAATGGTCTCTGTTTTGTTTGTAAAACTATTGGGTATTTGTTTGTTATTTGAAGCTAACGCAACCTACAATGGACTTGGCCAGAGGCCTCCAATGGGGTATATTTCTTCACTATCTGTACTTAGGAAAAGAAATCATGTGAATGCAGAAACTGATGTTTTCTTTATTTAATTAATTGAGAGGGAAACCTAACATAAGCTATTAAATCATTGATCTAAAATGTGCTCAGTCTCTTATAAGCATCCAATGGACTGATCTTGTCCTTATAGATGATGGAAAATCCTTGGAAGTGCCATCCACCAGGCTGCATATCAGCATATCTAATGATGCTGATGATGCTGCTTTTTTTGATGACCCATATGATTTAGATTGATCAATGATCAATAATTATTAATGGCTGATTGTAAAGACTTGACATTTTTATGTTTGAAGTTTGAACTTTAATTTATAATTCTAGAATCTATATCATGACATTTGACTCTTTGAGTATAAAGTGGTGGTGTATTTTTGCTATGTTATTTGACTATTAATATGGTGGTTTATTCTGAACTTAATTACTGCTGCAAATATGTATATATTTCTGATTTTTTATATGTTTTTGTATTAACGTACCCAAAAACGTACCCAACCCCAAATTTTTTTTTGACCGAATCTTGTACCGGATTCTCGTACCCGTACCCGAATCCAAAAACGAATCGGTAACTTAGATAAATACTAGTGGAGATTTCAATGCATTTGAGGGAAGTCAATGTGATTTTTGGAGGTTCCAAAGTTTCATGTGAGCAAGGAGAAAATTTGAGCTTCTTAATTTTACTTGCCATACAGCTCTTTTCCACGGGCCTTTGGTTTTGTTTCGGCCATACATTTTGATGAAATGAGTGTTTGATTAATTCTGCCATACATATTCATTGACCTACTGTGTAAATCTTGGAGCCGCCATACTATCTTTGAAAGGTAATGTGCCGGTTGTGAAGTGCTGGGGAAAAAGTATAACAGGTCAGAGAAAATATTGCTCATTTTTGGTTATATTAAATTATTACTTTACTGTTGGTATCTGTTAAAAAAGAAACTATTGTAGGTGTTGTAGGGAAATTTTAATATTTGAAATCTGAGGCAAGCTATTATCGGATTGTTTGTAATTTTTGGGCTTTTATTATTGTGAAATTTTGATGAAGTTATTCATTGGAGCTGTAACAATTTATGCTTTCAAAATGGAATGCTTGTGAATTGTTTGACAAATTGTACACTTGTTAAACTTGGGAGGAGAGCAAAATAAAAAATTGGGAAAATTTTTGGGGTGGAACATTTCTTAAAGCCCTGTTACCAAATTGTTGTATGAACAAAGCGGAGGAATGGGCACACATTGTAATGTGTACACATGCTAATTATTTAAATTATAAAGTTACATGGGTTGTAACTTACATTGTTTATGTCAATTACATTATTAGACATAATAACTTACGTAAGTTATAAAACACTACTACATTTTTATCTCTGAACATGATATTTAATAAAATAAGAATAAAAAAATTTATTCTTGACAAATGCTATGAAGTATCTAATTCATTAACACATTGTGATTAAGCAAATGGATGGTTCAATCATATTGTGTTACTCTTTAAGTTTAACGAACAAAAGAAATTTAAAAACATCGTTTCTTTTTACAATGCAAACAAGTGTGGAGTGAAGAGTGGACATACCTATAAAGATGATAGTTGACTTGCTCTCTTTTTCTTTTGCTCCTTGTTACAAATTTAAAATCAAATGGCCTTAGGGTTTAGACCCCTTTAGGGATTGCATTAAGGTGGAAGCCTTGGTGGGGCCCCCTTTTAGTATCATTTTTTTTGTTTTTCATTTTGTATGTTTTTTTTCTTCTTTTTTTTTCTAAAATAAATTTTGATAGCTATAGGGGACCTTCTAACATCCTTGGGATTGTTGAGGAACATCTTGATTCTTGATGTCCCTTAGAATGGTAGGATGTCCTTACGACATTCTAAAATTGGGGATCCTCCTCTTTTTTTGCAAATGGATCTAAAGGACATGATCGATAGCCTTTGATACCAAATGATATGAACACACTTGAAACAACAACAAAGGATAGTAGATTGCTACAACAATTTATTTTGTATGCTCATTTGTATTATCATATTATGTATATGTAAGTTACAAAGGATATTTAAGGAAGCTTCTAGATGGAGGAGGGTGCACATAGCAATATGTGCAACATTAAATAATATAAAACAAAATCACGAGGGATTGTAAAAAATTTAATGAAGTTCACTAACTCCTATATTTAATAAAACACACCATCCCATGTTGGTATGTCTCATCATGCAGACTAGTAGGGATAGATGTAAGCAGTCAGTTTCCTCATCAGAAATTTTATAGTAATTTTTAAATTAATATCAAGTAGTGATCTTTTTCTTATTAGCAAAGCATATATTCTGTTTGTATATTTGGATCGTACCAGTTTCTGATGGATATTTTGTAACCTATAATAAAGGATATAACCACACTATTATCACTTTCAATAACAGAAAAGATCGAGTCAGAGTGTATAAAGTTATGTATTTCTTTCTTTATTCAATATTGGCATGTATTTCTTTCTCTATTCAGTATTGGCATGTATTTCTTTCCTTATTCAATACTGGCATATTTAAGTAAAAGCAAATTTTTACCTGATATTGTGTATATGTTTTGTTGGACTATTCAGGTTGAATTGGTAGTTGAAGCGCAAAGACAAATTGTTGAAAGTGGCAATCTAGCCCTTTATTCAGCAGAAGCCTGTCTTTGTGATTCACGGAAATTGTTCAAGGACAGTGACAATTTTGATTTACATTCAACAGAATTTACTTGGTTGAATCCCTGCCAAAATATCGAAGCTAATGTAGGTACTCAGGGTCATGGTGTGCTAAGTGGAACAATTGAAAGCCCAACTCTGTGGTCTGCAGAACATGTAAGATGCCTAGAGCTTCTTCCTATTTTATGGATACATCTGTTTGGATTTTATGTTGAGTTTTTGTGCAGATATAGACTGCAAGGTATTTAATTCAAGTCAGAATTTCCAGACTTGCAGAGTTAAGCATTGATCTATTCAAGATTGAATCACATATATTATACCATGCAGATGCTCCACTACCTTTTTGTCTGCATATCTGGCTTCAATAACTAGATAGTTACCTGAGATAAATTGCATATATTTTGATAAATTTGGATGGTTGGCTCCATATATATCCTAGAGAAAAAATAATGTTTAGTTTGAAGGAAACAACTTGATCTTATCAAAGTAAGGCATTAGGGTCAAGTTTGGAAAACTTAAAAATACCATGTACTAACCAGATCTGTTAGCAATTTCATAGTTTTGTAAGGTTACTTTCACATGGGCAGACATAGTCAATGCTTTTAGAGCTAGTCAACAGATAGGATAATTAACTGGTTCTAACAAAGCTTCACTGAGTAGGCTATGAAAAAAGCAACAATTGGTCAATGATTTGTGTCTCTCTGCCAATAGGGTGCCAGGTGGCAGGTTGTGTGTTTCTCGCTGACATAGTAAAATGATTTTACTTTTGTCACAGGCACACCTAAGAAGATTTTAGATATCAATCTCAACCTAATGAACCGATGGATTTTAGCATTTCTCCAAAATTTTGTTACATGGTTTTATTTTGGTAAGGAAGGCAATTTTGAAATTATTTCTCCACAGTTTGCTGGAGTCGTTGCCAAAAGAAATGCATATTTGTATTTTTGAAGTTTTCTTTGCACCATAATGACAAAATGCTCTATAATTATGGAATTCTCTGGGTTTGAGTTATCTATAATTGTAATTTATTATTAGGTACACACATGAAAATATAAAAGTATCCTGAACATGGACAACCTATCTGCCTTATTTGAGGAAGCAAGGCTAGGATAAATGACAATTTTTTTGATCAAGATCCACAGTAGAAGATCCAACACCAAAGAGGGTTTGAAAATGTCATAGGGTGTAGTTCTCAGTCCCATAGACTATTTTCTCTCATGGATGTTATTAAAATCTTTCATTTCATTTATAAAATTCATCCGCATAATAGAGACAGGATACATGTTTACCGGAAGTTAGAAAAATTTAGATCATGTGCATACATGTCCAATTCTCAGTTAAGTGACGAAGTTACCATTGATCAGAGGATTTAAAATATTCTGGATACATGCTGAAAGGCACTACTATTTCAATCACAATTCCTGTGTGGTTGATTGCAAGGTAGAAATGCCACAAAAATTCTGTTGTTTTCATATGTCTGTTGCTTCCTTATTGTTTCAATTAGGTCAGTTGCGGCTGTTTATTGATAACATAAGAGTTTATGTAAACCTTATTCAGATTAGTCAATGGCAATGCTATTTTAAAAGTCTTAATCCTGTAGGAATATGCTAGAGCCAAAAGATTTATTATTTCAGTATGCATTTTTCTCTAGCCCAATTGACTGTAACCTGAATATTTGTAGGATATTCAAACAATCCTTCATGCATCAACAGACTCAAAGTAGAAAATTCATTTACTTATAGATGAATATTTTCTCATATTAGCAAAATTTTGCTTTGTGCTAGACAGGGAGGCTTGAGGGTTTGAAGACTGCATTCTTAAGAACTAAAATGGTTTATTCCTACAGCAGATGCCCATTTCTAAAATATAGTATTTCCAAACTTATATGTATGTGTTGTTCATAATACTGTTGATAAAATTGCTAGCTAGATTTGTTTAGATGGCTAAATGCTGATTTATCACTTTTGTGCATATTCTAAAGAGTGCAGGCTAGCAATACATGCTATGAAGGTCAAGATAATCAGGAATATTGCAGGCTCTTGTGGCAGTACCAAATTCCCAAACTCATTGTATAGAGGATTAGTTTCACACAATTTTATTGGGCTCATACAAAGATAGTATAGATATTTTCCAATATTGAAGAAAAGTGTTTGTCAAGACATAGGAATGCTTTTGTAATGGGCTGTAATTCTGACAGATTGTAGTTTATGAGGAAGAGATGGGAGAAAAATTTCTCCAAATATCCATCTAAAAATGAAAAAGGACATTCTTGTTAATAATTTGCAAAGTATTCGGAATTCAGGTTCACTGATTTTCATTTCCCCAGGTTTAATACAAATTAGCATTTCTTAGTTATCATAACTTGCATTTCTTACTAATTAGCATACTTACACCTTCTTTGACCCAACCAAACCTATAAGTTTAGGGGTGTTGAACAGTTTGAAGGCCTAATTTAGCTAACAAATCTTTTGAAACCAAGTTAGCTAGAGAATGGGAATCAAATAAAGCATCAACATTAACACCATTTACATTAACCTTGATGTTAACTAATGGTTCGTTCACTACCTTACCAATTCTTTTGGTAATGCAAGTAAACTTAGAGTCCTCTTCAGAATAACTATCAATTTCTTTACTCTTCTTAATGACTACATTGTGTTCATTCATAGAGGGCACAGAGTTTTCTGTTAAACAACTCTTCTTTGCTAAATTATCAATCCTTTTGGTACTGCAGGTAAACTTAGAATCCTCCTAAGAATCCCCATCATTTTCTTTACTCTTCTTAATGATTAAATTGCCTTCATTTATAGAGGGCATAGAGATTTTCTTACCTTCCCTATCTTGTCTGTGAGGGTTCCTTTTTGGTTCAAATTTCCAACATGAAGACTCTACGTGATTATCCTTTCCACCATAGAAGCAGAAATCTGCAAAAAATCCCGATTAATCCTGATTTTTAAAAAATTTGTAGGCTGGACGATTTTTTCCCCGATTTTTTGAAAATGTCTTTGACCTTTTGGTCAATGATTTTTTCCCATTTCAAACAGCAAAATTGCCAAAAAAAATGCGTTTATAACCTGCAAAAAAATTTGATTAAAATCATGCTGATTTTCGCGTGAAAAAAAACCATGAGAACATAGCGTGTTGCTTACTATTATGCTTTGATAGATTTTTTCGAAGCATCCATAGCTTGTTCGAAAGTACTTGTTATAGGCTTTTAGCCATAGCAGAAAGGCAGTGAATTTTTTGATAGAATGCTTTGGTAGACATGTATGAAGAATGTGGTAGCATAGACAAGGCAGTGAATTGTTTGAAAAAATGCCTCAAAGAAATGTGGTCTCATGGTGATGGAATGGCATGATGAGTGCCATGACAAGCATATTGCTATGGATTGTCATGGCATTCCATAACCATGAGACCACATTACTTTGAGGCAAATTTTCAACCAGCTCAATGCCTTGTCTATGCTATTGCTTACTATTATGCTTTGATTGATTTTTTCCAAGCATCCATAGCTTGTTCGAAATCACCTGTTTTAGGCTTTTAGCCATAGCAGCAAGGCAGTGAACTATTTGATAAAATGCTTTGGTAGAGGTATGAAAAATGTGGTAGCATAGACAAGGCAGTGAACTTTTGAAAAAATGCCTCAAAGAAATGTGGTCTCATGGTGATGGAATGCCATGATGAATGCCATGACAAGCGAATTGCTATGGATTGTCATGGCATTCCATCACCATGAGACCACATTTCTTTGAGGCATTTTTTCAACCAGTTCACTGCCTTGTCTATGCTATTGCTTACTATTATGCTTTGATAGGTTTTTTCCAAGCATCCATAGCTTGTTCAAAAGCACTTGTTGTAGGCTCTTAGCCATAGCAGCAAGACAGTGAACTGTTTGATAAAATGCTTTGGTAGACATGTATGAAAAATGTGGTAGCATAGACAAGGTAGTAAACTATTTAAAAAAATGCCTCAAAGAAATGAAGTCTCATGGTGATAAATCGGAAGATACATCATCGATCAAAGAGAAGAGATATACAGATCAAAAAGACAAGAGAATCAGACCCATGTATCACAACAGATTGCTATTATTGGATATATATACATAAACAAGAGCATATCAGATCTATCCTATATTCAAGTGTATTTCTGCTATTTATTATCTTATGGTCCTGCATAATAAAGGAATATTAAACGTGTATTTTCTGCCAATGTATGCATATTGCTTATAAGTTAATAAAGAAGGATTTCTTATGATTGAATTATGATTATGTTGACCATCTCAAACCCACTCTGTGGGAAGGGCTAGGGGTGAAGTGGTAGGAGCCAAAAAAGCTCACTTGCGACCTCCGCTCAATTCCTTAAGAAGGAAGGGCCAAGGGTGAAGTGGTAGGAGCCCGAAAAGCCCACTTGCGACCTCCACCCAATCCCATAGGGTGGCAAGTGTCTTTAGGGGCTGAGGGATTGATGGGGAAAGCAGGTACAAGTCGTCAAGGGGGAGGGCTGTGGTATACACCCTCTCTGGCTTGGCATATGGCTTTGGGCAGACCCATCATGTCCCTTCTCCGAATTTCCTAATAGGCTGCATTATTGATAATCTATGAATGTGATGTAATTGTCTAACCCTAACAAGCATATATACATATTTGTGAATGTTGTTCATGCGGTGAATGCAGCGTTCAATCCAAGATTACATCATTAAAGAGATATTTATTTAATAAGCTGAAACCCTAACCCCAATTCGTTGCAATTTGTGATTAATAGGCAAATTCTAGGGAAAATCAAGGTAGGGTCATTATAAAGGGTTTTATGCAAATGGTCAAGCAAGATTCCAAAGGATGGAGCATGCCATTGCAAATTTTTCTCAATCATTGGATACCATGAATAGTTTTATGCAAGTACTATTGGAGAGATTGGATGGTGACATGCCCAATTCTAATATAGGAGAGTCTTCAAAGGTTTACAAGAGTCTTGCAAAGAAGCCTCTATTCAAGGCATATGCCAAGATTGACATACTATCATTCAAAGGTGATTTGGATGAGGAGAAGTTTGACAATTGCATTACTTGGCTTGAGGTATATTGTTGTATGCATACTCTCACCTTGAAATAAAAAATCTCATTTCCTAGACTAAGGTTGGGAAAACATGCTTTGACTTAGTTTGAGAGTCTCTCATTTTCCATTCCTTTAAAAAAGACTTCTATACGTTCTTGGAGTATTTAAAGAAATTAATTAGTAAGTGATTCTATCCAATTTTTAAAAAGGATGAAAAGAGTATGGAATGGCAATTTCTTAAGAAAAAAGAAGCCCAAAATGTACAAGAATACACTAATGAATTCTATAGGAAGGCCATACAATGGGTCAAGATGCCATACAATGGGTCAAGATGTATTAGAAGAAGTACTACTGAAGTATACAGGAGGTCTTCATAATCATCTATGTAGGCCTGTATTGCTTTTTAAACCCATTGACATGGATGAAGCATGCTCGCATTTTCATTATCTAGGGATGGATAGTAATACTTCCTCTCCCAAGTCTAATGAAGTTAAGGCTACTTAAAAGGATTAAAAAGTGAATTATAATATCACTAAAAAAGAAATCTGCACATTATAATCATTGTGGAAAGCATAGCAGCAAAAATCTTTTGGGGAAAAAATTGGCAAACCAAAAGTATAAGATTTTTTTAAATCCTATTTTGCTAAAATGGGAAAAATACTTTGTTTCTTTGTGTCTTCCTATCAATCAAAGCTTGCACATCGATGGTCCATATGACCTTGACCATTCTCTAGCATCAAACAAGTAGTCTGCTATTCCAAATCATGGCAATAAAAACAAAAATTACATCCATTTTTAGATCATTAGGTTAGGGTAGAGGGATGAAGGTTTTGCTACCTTGCCCAATTTAAGGCTTTGAGGCCAGAAGTACCTTAATGGTGCATGCCATCGTAGTTGGAAAACTTGGACTCGACAAAAACTCAATAAACCCAAAATTTGTGACTTGGCAAAAAACACGGTAACTTAAAAAAATTGCATAATTTTTTTTGCAAAACTCAAAGACAAAGTGTATCCAATGAGTCCATAAATGAGTACAAAATTGTTTTCTATTAAATTTGATTCATTTGAATACGAATTGAGTACAAAATCACATCATCATGTGAAACCTTGATACATAGTTGTTAGTCATATATCTTTACTTTGTTGTCCGCCGTAGTCGGCCAATTGCTAATAAAACTATAGATTAGTAAAGAATAATAATGTCATGTACTTTCGGGAAATCATGTTTGGATTAATGTTAATGTTAATGTTGTTATGAAACGTCGTGTTGGTTGGTTATCTAACCACCGCTGAACGTTATATGTAGTCTGTTGGGATAGTCGGGAGATGGTAGTGAGTTATGTGCTGATGGTTATATTGTTAAGCACTGCTGATACTCTTGATTGTACATGATATTTCTGATGATGAATAAAGTTTCTGGTATTCAAATATGATATCTTTCTGGTTACTGTTTTATTCTATGTTCTGCACATGACTAGTTTGCCAGTAGTACGTAGGATTTGAATTACATTCTGTAGGCAAACAATAGTTACTTGGCAACTATCATGAATTTGTGATGATTGTCTTTGAAAATCATCATCATAATTCATAAATTGCATATTACAACATTTGACATTTTCCTCTATCCTAGTCTAGTGAAAACTTGGGGAGAGGTTCTAATCTTTGCACATCGTTGTAGTCTAGTGAAAACTTGAGGAGAAGTTCTAATCAAATGATATTATGATAGTGATAAAGATAATTGTCTAGTTGTCGATTCTAGTCTCCACTCCCAAATCCCCTCATTGTAATCAAATTTCTTATATGAGAAGAGATCCCAATAACTTGTGGGGGCTAGGAGTGGAGATCTCAATGGAGTTGAGGGGTGGCGCCCCTTGTGGGGGTTTGGGGGAAACACCCCCAACGGGGTCGAGGGGCAGCACCTCTCGTGGGGGTCTAGGGGCAACGCCCCTAGTAGGGTTGACGAGTAGCACCCCTTGTGGGGGTTTGGGGGTAGTGCCTCCGATAGGGTCGGGGGGCAACACCCCTCGTGGGGGTCTGGGGGCAACATCTCCAAGCCCAAATTAAGGCCTTTGAAACCACATAAAACTTCTTGTCGCACACCATTTCCCAATTTTATCACTTAAGGGAGAAATTAGGTATTTGGCACTTTTTTATGAAAAATATTTGCTCTCCAAGTGCTATGTGAGGAAGTGTGAGGTGCATTCATGCATTTGTAGGGAAAAATCATGAGTTTTTTGACTATTTTTTTCAATTGTTGTTTGTGTTCTACATTTTTAATATGTCTGGCGAGTTTTTTTTGTCAAGTTTATAGTAATTTTTTTTTTATGATGCCTTTTTTTGCCGTGGCAGCTTGATGTATTCATTCACAGCAAGTTTTTGCCACAACTCACCGAGTTTCTGCCGAAAACTCGCAAAAAACTCAATGAATTTTTGGGTGACTTTACTTGGGGAGTACTTGCAGGCCAGAAAACTCGGCGAGTTTTTCAAGACTCGCCGACTTTTCGGTGAGTCTGCCAACTATGCATGCCATTTTTCATAATTTTACAACTTTAAAGTGTTAAGTTTTTAACCACACTTCAAATTCTTCAACAAATTAACTTTTAGGGTTAGTTAGGCTTTGTTTTAGTTTTTGTAATTTTTAAAAGTGGTTTTCTATCAAGGTCCTTCTTTAGTATCCCTAGATTCACAAAGGGAGCAACCTAGGTATGTCTTAGATGCACCCTAGCTGAATGTTTAGGCATGGGGTTGACATTGTCTAGGCTGAAGTCAAATCTAGACTAGGATCTAAATTTGGCCTGGATTAGTTTGAGTTTGGCAAGGGTTCCTAAAGAACCCAATAACATAGTTTTAAAACACCATTTGTTAGAATCTTTAGAATCTGAAAATTATGGTTATAACTTTTGAAACTGATGAAAAGATTCCAGCTACTACTTTTTGAAATGTTGTCAACATCCTCCTAACATTTCAATATGAAAGTTTTAGAGTAATTTTTTGATGCAAGCAATATGGCTATTTATATCCTCTATTAAATATTGTTTATATAGTTTTAGAAGTAAAAGTACAAGTACATTTAGAGCAAATAGGAAAGGGGATATAGGATCCCCTTGTTAGAGACTTCTTGAACCCTTAAAAAATCCAAATGAGGAGCCATTAACAAGAACAAAATTTTTTGGAGTAGAGAACATTTGGAAGATAACATCTAAGCATCTATCCTCAAACCCAAACTTAGCCATCACTTTCTGCAAGAAGCTCCAATTCACTGTATCGTAGGCTTTGAAAGTCATATTATTGTGTGTGTGTAGCAAAGGATGGTGAGTGTAAAGCTTATGCTACAAAAACCATTCAGATGTTGTTGGTATTTAGTAGTTGTTGGACTTATGTTTGTAATCCTATAACTTAAATTGAATTAACTTTGCCAAACTATTGTTTTGATGCTCATTATGCATTATAGTAATAACTTTGCATAATGCTTTAGCACTCTATCTTGTGGAATTGTGTGATATTAGCTCATTTAAACATTTCCTATTGATGTAGATTATTGGTTTCATAATTAACCAATAGTTGGCATCCATTTGTGTTATTCAATTATATATATGTTTATAGCTAAATATCGACCTGCTTTAATTTGTGAGAGATTGTACTGGTTTGCGCTTGAAGTGTTTATCTTCTTTAATTTGAAGATCTCGTTGCGAACTTTGATTGTTGATATATTAGTGTTGCATTCGGGGCAAAAACATAGTCTGTTAAATATTTACAATTATTGGAAAACCTCCGATAAAATCTTGTATAGTGTGCATACTTGTAAATTCTATTAGTTTTAGGTTTAGTTAGAACTTAGGGAGCCTTTCCCTATTATTTGAAGAATGGTTCTATTGTACACACTCTTCTGTTTTGTGTTGTCTTGGAAGAGACAATTAAAATGTTAACATGCTCATTAGAGATGGGTTCTTATGAATCTATACTAGTAAAATATGGGTTGGTAAAGATCGACTCAAAACTATGCACCTGAATCTTGATAAAACATCATAAAGTTTGACCACCTTATTTGAAATGCCATTTCCTTCACAAAAGAACAATGGGATATCAACCTTTAATTCTCTTAGATTTGCTTTTCCCCTTATAGGTGTGTTCTTGATCT
>VDFB02324646.1:0-35423 GCA_007258455.2 Sequoia sempervirens | reverse complement strand
AATTCTTATATGTACTTTGAGACTATATAGTTGTTTCCTTCATTTCATCCTCTAATTTGAATTTCTTGGTGGTACAGCAGCAGAAATTATGGCACAATAGATGAAAGCTCTTGCAATGCCAATGGTAATTGCTGTATATGCAACTGTGTTCAAGCCTATTAAGGGCAACATTTGACATCAAAATATGGGACTCAATTTTTCAAACAAAAAAGAAACAATCTGGGCTTGACATAAAACCCTCCACCAAAAAAAAAACTGTTGGAGAAAGAGTTGACTTTAACTATGCATATGGAAAATTTAAGTAAATCAATGAACAAATTAAGTCATAATTCTATTTTCTTATTCTTTATTTGAATCTCAATTATCAAGATCATTGGACTATCAGCTAGAAAAAGCAAACTTACCTGGTCAACCCATTCCCATATAAAACCTCCCTGAAGACCTGGTGTACTATTAATTGCCTCCCAATATTTATGAATGTTCCCATTACTGTTTCCCATTGAATGTGAATACCTGCATGCCAATAGAGTATTCTAAAACCAGCTTGCCAAACAATCATGCAATAGAGGCTAAAAATTCAGCATTTAATAGGAAACAAATCAACCAACATATTTTCCTGAAAATATTTTAGACACTTGAGGAAATTGCAGATCATACTCGCAAAGAATAAGTGGTCTTCCCTCAGTAGGGTCCTTGGCAATCTTCACAATGTCCCAGACACGCATGTACATAGGGCATACAATATCTGTTACTGTAGTTCTAGCTCCACCACCCTCGTAATGTAGTGCTCTAGTGGGGTCTCTTTCACGAAGCCAACCTGATTTAATTGGGCAAAAGAATTAATACCACAAATAGTCTACTCAACTTTGTACCTGCAACCGTCACCAATCATCAAACTGCACTACAAAATTGGAAGTTTTGACATACAGCTGCAGAAACTGTCTGTTGATCATTACCTGCTGAAGCTGAATGATTTGGTCCATATCCAGATTCATTTCCTAGTGACCATGATATAATGCATGAATGGTTTTTGTCTCTTTCCGTCATGCTTATTACACGGTCCAACATGGAATATGCCCAGATTGGCTGTGAGGTAGGATGTGTTTTTTGGCTAAGTGGGGATGAAGAATAAAAGCCGTGTGTTTCTATATTTGCTTCATCAATCATGTACATTCCAAACAGGTCACATAGCTCATACCAACGAGGATGGTGTGGATAATGACTGTTTCTTACAGCATTAATGTTATGTTGCTTCATGAGAACCAAGTCCTGAAACAAAAGAATTAACAGGTAATGCTTTCTTCTATATTTAACTTAGAAACAAATGCAGGAAGAATCACAAATGAGGAAAGAAAAACCAATGCAATTAAAATATTGTACTAGTAAAATTGTTAAAGTATCCACTCAAGATATCTGATCAACCCATTATCTGTAATATGCATTTAAAAAAGTTATAACTTTGGATAATAAACACGAACTTACCTTAATCATGCAAGATTCGATGTTGGTTTTCCCCACCCGTGGATGATGTTCATGTGTGTTGACTCCACATATGAGAATCGGTTTCCCGTTGAGAAGTAATTCTTTTGGTCTGAAAGAAATCTGCCGGATGCCCACTTGGCAAGCTTCACAGTCTATCAAATTGCCTGATGAGTCTTTCAGCATAACCAGAAGAATATACAGGACTGGCTGTTGGTATATTCAATAACAAAGAAATTTAATTAAGAGAAATATATCTTACATGCATATGCTAAATGATGATCACAATGAAACTGTGTAGACAATTCTAATGTTTTCAGTAACAGTAAATTATATGCCGATTAATATTATCAATATTAAATTCCAATGCTACATTCCACTTCCTGAAAATAGAATTCTTCAAGCTCATGATGAACTGACAACGATTATGAATTCCATTATATGTAGTCAGTGTGGATGTTATTACAGTGTCGGGCCTCTCTTCCAACCTGATCTCCTTTGCATTTGAAGAATAAATTAAATGATAGCCATAGCCTATTTAATTTATAATGGCTACGATTAATGAGGAGGCACCTCATTTGGATTATTATTATTTAATATTTAATTAAATGTATTGAGCCAACTTGCTTTCATCCGCCACCTTTGAAGAGACACAAGTTGATCAAGGCCAACATCATGTTTTCAAAAAGACACGATTCTTGGAGAAGATGCAATTTGATTTGAGGCCGACCTCCTTGTTTAGAAAGGACGCGATCCTTCCTTCTTTTGTGCATATATATGCGATGTTGGTTGGTCATTCATATCATCGATTATCATATTCATCTTTCATTGTGCGAGTTCTAGTTCATTGTATAATTCATGAGTCTTCAAGTGTGAATACTTCAATTGCAGATCGAAGTATTGAAAAAGGCAGAATTTATCATTAGCAAGAAGATATATTATATTCTGTGTGAGCATCAAATCGTTGTGCTTTTGCTTGGCCTTATATTTGGCCTCATTGTAAAAGAGATCATTGTTGATACTCAATATATAAGCGATATATTGTTGCTGGGTTTTTCTCCCTCAAGTGGAGGGTTTTCCCAGGGTATATGCTGTGTTTATGTGTCTGATTTTGAATTAAAATCTGAATTTTATATCTGATCATAAAAACTAATATGGTATCAGAGCAGGTATAAGAAAGATCATGATCAGATTTATTCAAGCAGTGCTATCCTCCACTTTCTTTTTTCTTATCCTTGTTGCATCTATCTTATTGTCAAGATGGTGAATGGGCTCAAGATCGAAGATAGACTTGAGGGTGCATCAAACTTCACATCTTGGAAGTTTAGAGTCATGCTCGCTTTGGAAGAAAATGAGTTAGCTAAGTTCGTGGAGGGCGAAGTTCCCGAACCAACCGATGAGAATGAGAAGTTACAATGGAAGAGGAATGGCACTAAGGCGAAAAAGATGTTGGTTGATTCTGTGAAAGACCACATTGTGCCTATTATCTCCAAGTTGAAAACAGAAAGGGAGATGTTCAAGACCCTGGAGGAGATGTATGAGATCAATAACACAAGTCGAGCTCTTGCATTAAAGCAACAGCTTCATCATATCAAGATGGCGAAAGGAGATTCCGTCATCACATTCTTCATGAAGATCACTGAATTGAGAGATCAGCTCTCTACCATTGGGCATATTGTTGATGACAAGGATTTGGCTATGTTGGCTGTTAATGGTATTCCTCAATCATGGGAGCCATTCATTCAAGGAATCAATGGGAGATCAAAACTTCCTAAGTTTGATCGCTTGAGGGCAGATTGCATCCAAGAAGAATCAAGATTGGCTGCAAGAGGCATTGGACAAAGCTCTACAAATGAAGACATTTATGTTCTTGCCGCTCAATCCTCGAAGAAGAAAGGAAAAGAAGGGAAGAAAGGCTACTTCAAGAGGAATAGAGATAAAGGATCAGATGGTGCCCCTACATCTAAGAAGAAGAAGGACCTCTCCCGCATTCAATGTTTTAGATGTGACAAGTTTGGAAACTATGCAAAGGACTACCCAACCAGACCTAAGCAGCAGGCTTCAATTGTAGATGTGGGTGAGATCTCTCCGCAGAAGGATTCAAATAGTTTTCTATTCTATTCTGCTTTATCAAGCAATGTGCCTACAGACAACAACACTTGGCTGATTGATAGTGGTGCCTCTCGCCACATCACTGGATTTAGAGAGCATCTATCTGATTTGGTGGAGAGAGATTCTAGTGTTCAAGTCATTATTGGTGATGATGCAAGTTATTATGTGAAAGGAGTTGGGACCTCCTCTCTTCACCTAGATTCTGGCATCTCCTTACAGTTGAGTGATGTCCTATTTGTTCCTAGTATCAAGCGGAACCTTGTCTCTATCTCAGCCTTGGAGGACAAGGGGTACCAAGTTGCATTCTCAGAAGGTAAAGTTCTTGCATGGCCGAAGAACTCAAGTATCAAGACTGCTCGGGTGATTGAAGTTCGACATGAGAGTCTCTACAGACTTTGCACTCATCCACTTCAGGCTTTGTTGCATGATTCATCAAGTTCGTGTGAACTTTGGCATAGAAGACTTGCTCATCTTCACTTTCGAGCACTACCAACCATAAAGAAGATGGTCACGGGCCTTCCTAAACTCAACCAGGAGCATGAAGGCACCTGCAAAGGTTGCGCATTGGGTAAGAATACTAAAGGTCCATTTCATGGTAGTGAGAGTAGATCTAAATGTATTCTAGACCCTGTTCATTCTGATTTATGTGGTCCAATGTCTATTGCTTCTTTGAGTGGTTTCTTGTATTACATTATTTTCATTGATGACTACTCTAGAAAGACTTGGATTTATTTCTTAAAGTCTAAGGAATCTGAGGAAGTACTTAAAAGATTCAAGGAATTTAAAGCTCAGGTAGAGAACTTGTCCGAGAAGAGGATCAAAGTTCTGAGATCCGACAACAGAGGAGAGTACATCTCTGGAAGCTTCCATAACTTTTGCATTGAAGCAGGGATTAAGAGGGAGTTTTGTGTCCCTTACAATCCTCAACAGAACGGTGTTGCAAAAAGGAAGAATAGATCTGTTGTAGAAGCAGCCAAAGCCATGATTCATGATCAAGATCTGCAAACCTTCCTTTGGGCTGAAGCATCTAGGACAGTCGTTTATGTTTAGAATAGAAGCCCTCACCGCATTTTGGAGAACATGACTCCCAAAGAAGCATTCACAGGGGTGAAGCCGGAAGTAAGTCATTTGAGGATCTTTGGTTGTCCAGTGTATGTTCATGTACCTAAAGATAAAAGGAAAAAGTTGGAACCATCTGGCAAGAAGGGAATATTTGTGGGCTATAGTGAGTCTTCAAAAGCCTACAGAGTGTACATTCCAGGTCAGAAGTTGATTGAGATCAACAGGGATGTTACATTTGAAGAAGATGTTGCATTCAAGAGATCTAAGGGCACTCATATGGAGATAGACAATGAAGACCAAGAGTCTCCTCAGGATATGGAAGTTGACCATACTCCTGAGATTCAAAGGGAGGCTACTGATCCTAAAGAAGATGATGATCCAGCTGAGCCTTTGGAACCTACTGATGGGCCTAGAGACACTGTGATTGGTCGTAAGAGACCTCTTTGGGCCAGGCAAACAATGCAGGAGGCAAAAGGTTTGCAGCCCCGAGAGCAACGTTCAGAGAAAGCAAAAGGCCTCACAAGTTTTCAAGCTATGTTGCATTGATGAGTCAAATCATTGAGTCAAAGCCTTCTAGTGTTGAGGAAGCTACTAGTCAACAAGTATGAGAGATGCTATGGCTGAAGAGTATCAATCCATCCTCAAGAATGATGTTTGGGAAATTGTACCTAGACCTGAAGGAAAACCTGTTGTATCTTCTAAGTGGCTCTTTAAGAACAAGCATGCGGCTAATGGGAGCATCGAGAAGTACAAGGCTACGTTTGTGGCTAGAGGATTCTCTCGAAAAGAGGGAGTAGACTATGAGGAAACCTTTGCTCCAGTTGCTCGTTATACATCCGTCAGGACCATCATTGCTATCGCAGCATCTAAAGGATGGAAGATACACCAGATGGACGTGAAGACAGCATTTCTGAATGGTGTAATCGAGGAAGAGGTATATATTGAGCAACCTAATGGCTTTGAGGTTCATGGGAAGGAATCTCATGTTTGCAGGCTGAAGAAGGCTTTGTACGGCCTTAAGCAGGCTCCTTGTGCTTGGTACAAAAGAATTGATCTATACCTGATGAGCTTGGGCTTCTCCAAGAATGATGTTGATTCAAACCTATACTTCAAGGCAATTGATGGCAAAGCATTAATCTTGGTTCTCTATGTTGATGATTTAATTCTTACTGGAGAAGATCACCTCATTATCAAATGCAAGGAGTTAGCTTCTGAATTTGAAATGAAGGATTTTGGATACATGCATTACTTCCTTGGTTTAGAAGTATGGCAAAAGTCGGATGAGATCATTCTGAGTCAAGGGAAGTATACAATTGACATCTTGAAGAGATTTGGAATGATGGATTGGAAATCCATGTCTACGCCTATGGAGACCAACTTGCAGAAGCTAAAAGAGGCTGCAGCTAGTTCAGATCTGGTGGATCCCACTATGTACAGGCAGTTGATTGGATTGTTCATGTATCTAGTCAATACTAGACCAGATATTTGCTATGTAGTGAGTGTACTTAGTCAATTCATGTGTGAACCAAGGCAAATACATCTAGTTGTAGCAAAGCATATCCTGAGATACTTGCGTGGCACAGTTGGGTATGGCTTGAGATACACTTTTGGTGTGGACTTAAAGCTGTATGGATATTCTGATTCCGATTGGGCAGGGTGTGTTGCTGATCGGAAGAGCACCTCTGGATGTTGCTTCAGTTTGCGGTCTGCGATGATCTCCTGGTGTAGCAAGAAGCAGTCTTCAGTAGCACTAAGCACAGCAGAGGCCGAGTATATTGCAGCTTGTGTGGCAGCTCAAGAAGCAATGTGGCTTCGGAAGCTCCTTACAGGATTGTTTGGACAATCATTGGAGCCGACTGTCATTCATTGTGATAATCAAAGTTGTGTGAAGTTTTTTGTCAATCCAGTGTTCCATGACAGAACTAAACATCTTGAGATCAAATACCACTATATCAGAGATATGGTATTGAGGAAAGCGATCCAATTGAAGTACATCAGCACTGATGAGCAGATGGCAAATATTCTCACCAAGCCTCTCTCCAAAATAAAGTTTGTGTACTTTCGAGACAAGCTTGGTATTGTGGAGAATAAAGCCCTAGCTGAGAGGGAGTCTCAGCATCAATGATCTTCCTTAATGCATTTCTCTCTGAGAGAGAGATTTGAGGTGTAAGCCCTTGTTTAATGCATTTCTCTTTGTGAGAAAGATTTGAGGTGTAAGCCCTTGTTTAATGCATCTTTCTCTGTGAGAAATTTGAGGTGAAAGCCCTTGTTTCCACCTTCTGGGAGTAGCCATGGTGGATGTCATGTTGAGTGACTCCATGACAACATCACGTGAGAGTCCGTGATGATTTTCTTGTACTTGTGCTTTTCACCCTCTAGGAGTAGCCATGGTGAACGTCATGATGAGATGACGACATCACATTGAGTGATTCCGTGATGGGCACTTGTGCATAAATGTTTTGCCATACATAGGAGTAGCCATGGTGGCTAATATCACGATGAGGTGATATGTCTTATACAACTGTAAGTATCCTCCCTAACTGAGAGGGAGTGCTGATGTTATTACAGAGTCAGGACTCTCTTCCAGCCCGATCTGCTTTGCATTTGAAGAATAAATTAAATGATAGCCATAGGCATTTAATTTATAATGGCTACAATTAATGAGGAGTCACCTCATTTGGATTATTATTATTTAATATTTAATTAAATGTATTGAGCCGACTTGCTTTCATCCGCCACCTTTGAAGAGACACAAGTTGATCAAGGCCGACATCATGTTTTCAAAGAGACATGATTCTTAGAGAAGATGCAATTTGATTTGAGGCCGACCTCCTTGTTTAGAAAGGACACAATCCTTCCTTCTTTTGTGTATATATATGCGATGCTGGCTGGTCATTCATATTATCGATTATCATATTCATCTTTCATTGTGCGAGTTCCAATTCATTGTATAATTTGTGAGTCTTCAAGTGTGAATACTTCAAATGCAGATCGAAGTATTGAAAAAGGCAGAATTTATCATTAGCAAGAAGATATATTATATTCTGTGTGAGCATCAAGTCGTGGTGCTTTTGCTTGGCCTTATATTTGGCCTCATTGTAAAAGAGATCATTGTTGATATTCAATATATAAGTGATATATTGTTGCTGGGTTTTTCTCCCTCAAGTGGAGGGTTTTCCCAGGGTATATGCTGTGTTTATGTGTCTGATTTTGAATTAAAATCTGAGTTTTATATCTGATCATAAAACCTAATAGTCAGCACATCAACACAACACTGTTGGACTTAATTTTAAAAAAATAAAAAAATTGAATGTTTGCATTCACATTTTGATGATATAATAATAGTACACTATAAGTTCACTCAACCTGTTTTAAATAAGTAATGACTCTGGTGTGAGGTTTTGTAAACTAGATCATTCACAAGCTTTTTGAGACTGCATGTGGACACTGCTACCCATGCACTTTCCCATGTATGACACATGATGTATGAGAGTTTTCTTGGAGATATCAAGAAAGCCACTTGTATGGGTACTTTAACGGATAGTTCACTATATGTATGTGGTGTATGAATACAAAATTTTCATATTGTGTCGAATTTCAGCAAAAATACTTTGCTGTTTTCCCAAGTGCAATTCAATTTTGAAAACTGCCTTGTTTTCTTTATCTCATGTCCAGGTATTGTCTTTGTTGTCTCTTTCTTTATCTTTACAAGGATCATGGAAGGAAGCTATAGAGGTCTTTAGTCACAGCAAAGAAAGGTAGTTTTTATCAAAGAAATTTGCGAGGGCAAGAGATCAAGAACACACCTATAAGGGGAAAAGCAAATCTAAGAGAATTAAAGGTTGATATCCCATTGTTCTTTTGTGAAGGAAATGGCATTTCAAATAAGGTGGTCAAACTTTATGATGTTTTATCAAGATTCAGGTGCATAGTTTTGAGTCGATCTTTACCAACCCATATTTTACTAGTATAGATTCATAAGAACCCATCTCTAATGAGCATGTTAACATTTTAATTGTCTCTTCCAAGACAACACAAAACAGAAGAGTGTGTACAATAGAACCATTCTTCAAATAATAGGGAAAGGCTCCCTAAGTTCTAACTAAACCTAAAACTAATAGAATTTACAAGTATGCACACTATACAAGATTTTATCGGAGGTTTTCCAATAATTGTAAATATTTAACAGACTATGTTTTTGCCCCGAATGCAACACTAATATATCAACAATCAAAGTTCGCAACGAGATCTTCAAATTAAAGAAGATAAACACTTCAAGCGCAAACCAGTACAATCTCTCACAAATTAAAGCAGGTCAATATTTAGCTATAAACATATATATAATTGAATAACACAAATGGATGCCAACTATTGGTTAATTATGAAACCAATAATCTACATCAATAGGAAATGTTTAAATGAGCTAATATCACACAATTCCACAAGATAGAGTGCTAAAGCATTATGCAAAGTTATTACTATAATGCATAATGAGCATCAAAACAATAGTTTGGCAAAGTTAATTCAATTTAAGTTATAGGATTACAAACATAAGTCCAACAACTACTAAATACCAACAACATCTGAATGGTTTTTGTAGCATAAGCTTTACACTCACCATCCTTTGCTACACACACACAATAATATGACTTTCAAAGCCTACGATACAGTGAATTGGAGCTTCTTGCAGAAAGTGATGGCTAAGTTTGGGTTTGAGGATAGATGCTTAGATGTTATCTTCCAAATGTTCTCTACTCCAAAAAATTTTGTTCTTGTTAATGGCTCCTCATTTGGATTTTTTAAGGGTTCAAGAAGTCTCTAACAAGGGGATCCTATATCCCCTTTCCTATTTGCTCTAAATGTACTTGTACTTTTACTTCTAAAACTATATAAACAATATTTAATAGAGGATATAAATAGCCATATTGCTTGCATCAAAAAATTACTCTAAAACTTTCATATTGAAATGTTAGGAGGATGTTGACAACATTTCAAAAAGTAGTAGCTGGAATCTTTTCATCAGTTTCAAAAGTTATAACCATAATTTTCAGATTCTAAAGATTCTAACAAATGGTGTTTTAAAACTATGTTATTGGGTTCTTCAGGAACCCTTGCCAAACTCAAACTAATCCAGGCCAAATTTAGATCCTAGTCTAGATTTGACTTCAGCCTAGACAATGTCAACCCCATGCCTAAACATTCAGCTAGGGTGCATCTAAGACATACCTAGGTTGCTCCCTTTGTGAATCTAGGGATACTAAAGAAGGACCTTGATAGAAAACCACTTTTAAAAATTACAAAAACTAAAACAAAGCCTAACTAACCCTAAAAGTTAATTTGTTGAAGAATTTGAAGTGTGGTTAAAAACTTAACACTTTAAAGTAGTAAAATTATGAAAAATGGCATGCATAGTTGGCAGACTCACCGAAAAGTCGGCGAGTCTTGAAAAACTCGCCGAGTTTTCTGGCCTACAAGTACTCCCCAAGTAAAGTCGCCCAAAAATTCATTGAGTTTTTTGCGAGTTTTCGGCAGAAACTCGGTGAGTTGTGGCAAAAACTTGCTGTGAATGAATACATCAAGCTGCCACGGCAAAAAAAGGCATCATAAAAAAAAAATTACTATAAACTTGACAAAAAAAACTCGCCAGACATTAAAAATGTAGAACACAAACAACAATTGAAAAAAATAGTCAAAAAACTCATGATTTTTCCCTACAAATGCATGAATGCACCTCACACTTCCTCACATAGCACTTGGAGAGCAAATATTTTTCATAAAAAAGTGCCAAATACCTAATTTCTCCCTTAAGTGATAAAATTGGGAAATGGTGTGCGACAAGAAGTTTTATGTGGTTTCAAAGGCCTTAATTTGGGCTTGGAGATGTTGCCCCCAGACCCCCACGAGGGGTGTTGCCCCTCGACCCTATCGGAGGCACTACCCCCAAACCCCCACAAGGGGTGCTACTCGTCAACCCTACTAGGGGCGTTGCCCCTAGACCCCCACGAGAGTTGCTGCCCCTCGACCCCATTGGGGGTGTTTCCCCCAAACCCCCACAAGGGGCGCCACCCCTCAACTCCATTGAGATCTCCACTCCTAGTCCCCACAAGTTATTGGGATCTCTTCTCATATAAGAAATTTGATTACAATGAGGGGATTTGGGAGTGGAGACTAGAATCGACAACTAGACAATTATCTTTATCACTATCATAATATCATTTGATTAGAACTTCTCCTCAAGTTTTCACTAGACTACAACGATGTGCAAAGATTAGAACCTCTCCCCAAGTTTTCACTAGACTAGGATAGAGGAAAATGTCAAATGTTGTAATATGCAATTTATGAATTATGATGATGATTTTCAAAGACAATCATCACAAATTCATGATAGTTGCCAAGTAACTATTGTTTGCCTACGGAATGTAATTCAAATCCTACGTACTACTGGCAAACTAGTCATGTGCAGAACATAGAATAAAACAGTAACCAGAAAGATATCATATTTGAATACCAGAAACTTTATTCATCATCAGAAATATCATGTACAATCAAGAGTATCAGCAGTGCTTAACAATATAACCATCAGCACATAACTCACTACCATCTCCCGACTATCCCAACAGACTACATATAACGTTCAGCGGTGGTTAGATAACCAACCAACACGACGTTTCATAACAACATTAACATTAACATTAATCCAAACATGATTTCCCGAAAGTACATGACATTATTATTCTTTACTAATCTATAGTTTTATTAGCAATTGGCCGACTACGGCGGACAACAAAGTAAAGATATATGACTAACAACTATGTATCAAGGTTTCACATGATGATGTGATTTTGTACTCAATTCGTATTCAAATGAATCAAATTTAATAGAAAACAATTTTGTACTCATTTATGGACTCATTGGATACACTTTGTCTTTGAGTTTTGCAAAAAAAATTATGCAATTTTTTTAAGTTACCGTGTTTTTTGCCAAGTCACAAATTTTGGGTTTATTGAGTTTTTGTCGAGTCCAAGTTTTCCAACTACGATGGCATGCACCATTAAGGTACTTCTGGCCTCAAAGCCTTAAATTGGGCAAGGTAGCAAAACCTTCATCCTTCTACCCTAACCTAATGATCTAAAAATGGATGTAATTTTTGTTTTATTGCCATGATTTGGAATAGCAGACTACTTGTTTGATGCTAGAGAATGGTCAAGGTCATATGGACCATCGATGTGCAAGCTTTGATTGATAGGAAGACACAAAGAAACAAAGTATTTTTCCCATTTTAGCAAAATAGGATTTAAAAAAATCTTATACTTTTGGTTTGCCAATTTTTTCCCCAAAAGATTTTTGCTGCTATGCTTTCCACAATGATTATAATGTGCAGATTTCTTTTTTAGTGATATTATAATTCACTTTTTAATCCTTTTAAGTAGCCTTAACTTCATTAGACTTGGGAGAGGAAGTATTACTATCCATCCCTAGATAATGAAAATGCGACCATGCTTCATCCATGTCAATGGGTTTAAAAAGCAATACAGGCCTACATAGATGATTATGAAGACCTCCTGTATACTTCAGTAGTACTTCTTCTAATACATCTTGACCCATTGTATGGCATCTTGACCCATTGTATGGCCTTCCTATAGAATTCATTAGTGTATTCTTGTACATTTTGGGCTTCTTTTTTCTTAAGAAATTGCCATTCCATACTCTTTTCATCCTTTTTAAAAATTGGATAGAATCACTTACTAATTAATTTCTTTAAATACTCCAAGAACGTATAGAAGTCTTTTTTAAAGGAATGGAAAATGAGAGACTCTCAAACTAAGTCAAAGCATGTTTTCCCAACCTTAGTCTAGGAAATGAGATTTTTTATTTCAAGGTGAGAGTATGAATACAACAATATACCTCAAGCCAAGTAATGCAATTGTCAAACTTCTCCTCATCCAAATCACCTTTGAATGATAGTATGTCAATCTTGGCATATGCCTTGAATAGAGGCTTCTTTGCAAGACTCTTGTAAACCTTTGAAGACTCTCCTATATTAGAATTGGGCATGTCACCATCCAATCTCTCCAATAGTACTTGCATAAAACTATTCATGGTATCCAATGATTGAGAAAAATTTGCAATGGCATGCTCCATCCTTTGGAATCTTGCTTGACCATTTGCATAAAACCCTTTATAATGACCCTACCTTGATTTTCCCTAGAATTTGCCTATTAATCACAAATTGCAACGAATTGGGGTTAGGGTTTCAGCTTATTAAATAAATATCTCTTTAATGATGTAATCTTGGATTGAACGCTGCATTCACCGCATGAACAACATTCACAAATATGTATATATGCTTGTTAGGGTTAGACAATTACATCACATTCATAGATTATCAATAATGCAGCCTATTAGGAAATTCGGAGAAGGGACATGATGGGTCTGCCCAAAGCCATATGCCAAGCCAGAGAGGGTGTATACCACAGCCCTCCCCCTTGACGACTTGTACCTGCTTTCCCCATCAATCCCTCAGCCCCTAAAGACACTTGCCACCCTATGGGATTGGGTGGAGGTCGCAAGTGGGCTTTTCGGGCTCCTACCACTTCACCCTTGGCCCTTCCTTCTTAAGGAATTGAGCGGAGGTCGCAAGTGAGCTTTTTTGGCTCCTACCACTTCACCCCTAGCCCTTCCCACAGAGTGGGTTTGAGATGGTCAACATAATCATAATTCAATCATAAGAAATCCTTCTTTATTAACTTATAAGCAATATGCATACATTGGCAGAAAATACACGTTTAATATTCCTTTATTATGCAGGACCATAAGATAATAAATAGCAGAAATACACTTGAATATAGGATAGATCTGATATGCTCTTGTTTATGTATATATATCCAATAATAGCAATCTGTTGTGATACATGGGTCTGATTCTCTTGTCTTTTTGATCTGTATATCTCTTCTCTTTGATCGATGATGTATCTTCCGATTTATCACCATGAGACTTCATTTCTTTGAGGCATTTTTTTAAATAGTTTACTACCTTGTCTATGCTACCACATTTTTCATACATGTCTACCAAAGCATTTTATCAAACAGTTCACTGTCTTGCTGCTATGGCTAAGAGCCTACAACAAGTGCTTTTGAACAAGCTATGGATGCTTGGAAAAAACCTATCAAAGCATAATAGTAAGCAATAGCATAGACAAGGCAGTGAACTGGTTGAAAAAATGCCTCAAAGAAATGTGGTCTCATGGTGATGGAATGCCATGACAATCCATAGCAATTCGCTTGTCATGGCATTCATCATGGCATTCCATCACCATGAGACCACATTTCTTTGAGGCATTTTTTCAAAAGTTCACTGCCTTGTCTATGCTACCACATTTTTCATACCTCTACCAAAGCATTTTATCAAATAGTTCACTGCCTTGCTGCTATGGCTAAAAGCCTAAAACAGGTGATTTCGAACAAGCTATGGATGCTTGGAAAAAATCAATCAAAGCATAATAGTAAGCAATAGCATAGACAAGGCATTGAGCTGGTTGAAAATTTGCCTCAAAGTAATGTGGTCTCATGGTTATGGAATGCCATGACAATCCATAGCAATATGCTTGTCATGGCACTCATCATGCCATTCCATCACCATGAGACCACATTTCTTTGAGGCATTTTTTCAAACAATTCACTGCCTTGTCTATGCTACCACATTCTTCATACATGTCTACCAAAGCATTTTATCAAAAAATTCACTGCCTTTCTGCTATGGCTAAAAGCCTAAAACAAGTACTTTCGAACAAGCTATGGATGCTTCGAAAAAATCTATCAAAGCATAATAGTAAGCAACACGCTATGTTCTCATGGTTTTTTTTCACGCGAAAATCAGCATGATTTTAATCAAATTTTTTTGCAGGTTATAAACGCATTTTTTTTGGCAATTTTGCTGTTTGAAATGGGAAAAAATCATTGACCAAAAGGTCAAAGACATTTTCAAAAAATCGGGGAAAAAATCGTCCAGCCTACAAATTTTTTAAAAATCAGGATTAATCGGGATTTTTTGCAGATTTCTGCTTCTATGGTGGAAAGGATAATCACGTAGAGTCTTCATGTTGGAAATTTGAACCAAAAAGGAACCCTCACAGACAAGATAGGGAAGGTAAGAAAATCTCTATGCCCTCTATAAATGAAGGCAATTTAATCATTAAGAAGAGTAAAGAAAATGATGGGGATTCTTAGGAGGATTCTAAGTTTACCTGCAGTACCAAAAGGATTGATAATTTAGCAAAGAAGAGTTGTTTAACAGAAAACTCTGTGCCCTCTATGAATGAACACAATGTAGTCATTAAGAAGAGTAAAGAAATTGATAGTTATTCTGAAGAGGACTCTAAGTTTACTTGCATTACCAAAAGAATTGGTAAGGTAGTGAACGAACCATTAGTTAACATCAAGGTTAATGTAAATGGTGTTAATGTTGATGCTTTATTTGATTCCCATTCTCTAGCTAACTTGGTTTCAAAAGATTTGTTAGCTAAATTAGGCCTTCAAACTGTTCAACACCCCTAAACTTATAGGTTTGGTTGGGTCAAAGAAGGTGTAAGTATGCTAATTAGTAAGAAATGCAAGTTATGATAACTAAGAAATGCTAATTTGTATTAAACCTGGGGAAATGAAAATCAGTGAACCTGAATTCCGAATACTTTGCAAATTATTAACAAGAATGTCCTTTTTCATTTTTAGATGGATATTTGGAGAAATTTTTCTCCCATCTCTTCCTCATAAACTACAATCTGTCAGAATTACAGCCCATTACAAAAGCATTCCTATGTCTTGACAAACACTTTTCTTCAATATTGGAAAATATCTATACTATCTTTGTATGAGCCCAATAAAATTGTGTGAAACTAATCCTCTATACAATGAGTTTGGGAATTTGGTACTGCCACAAGAGCCTGCAATATTCCTGATTATCTTGACCTTCATAGCATGTATTGCTAGCCTGCACTCTTTAGAATATGCACAAAAGTGATAAATCAGCATTTAGCCATCTAAACAAATCTAGCTAGCAATTTTATCAACAGTATTATGAACAACACATACATATAAGTTTGGAAATACTATATTTTAGAAATGGGCATCTGCTGTAGGAATAAACCATTTTAGTTCTTAAGAATGCAGTCTTCAAACCCTCAAGCCTCCCTGTCTAGCACAAAGCAAAATTTTGCTAATATGAGAAAATATTCATCTATAAGTAAATGAATTTTCTACTTTGAGTCTGTTGATGCATGAAGGATTGTTTGAATATCCTACAAATATTCAGGTTACAGTCAATTGGGCTAGAGAAAAATGCATACTGAAATAATAAATCTTTTGGCTCTAGCATATTCCTACAGGATTAAGACTTTTAAAATAGCATTGCCATTGACTAATCTGAATAAGGTTTACATAAACTCTTATGTTATCAATAAACAGCCGCAACTGACCTAATTGAAACAATAAGGAAGCAACAGACATATGAAAACAACAGAATTTTTGTGGCATTTCTACCTTGCAATCAACCACACAGGAATTGTGATTGAAATAGTAGTGCCTTTCAGCATGTATCCAGAATATTTTAAATCCTCTGATCAATGGTAACTTCGTCACTTAACTGAGAATTGGACATGTATGCACATGATCTAAATTTTTCTAACTTCCGGTAAACATGTATCCTGTCTCTATTATGCGGATGAATTTTATAAATGAAATGAAAGATTTTAATAACATCCATGAGAGAAAATAGTCTATGGGACTGAGAACTACACCCTATGACATTTTCAAACCCTCTTTGGTGTTGGATCTTCTACTGTGGATCTTGATCAAAAAAATTGTCATTTATCCTAGCCTTGCTTCCTCAAATAAGGCAGATAGGTTGTCCATGTTCAGGATACTTTTATATTTTCATGTGTGTACCTAATAATAAATTACAATTATAGATAACTCAAACCCAGAGAATTCCATAATTATAGAGCATTTTGTCATTATGGTGCAAAGAAAACTTCAAAAATACAAATATGCATTTCTTTTGGCAACGACTCCAGCAAACTGTGGAGAAATAATTTCAAAATTGCCTTCCTTACCAAAATAAAACCATGTAACAAAATTTTGGAGAAATGCTAAAATCCATCGGTTCATTAGGTTGAGATTGATATCTAAAATCTTCTTAGGTGTGCCTGTGACAAAAGTAAAATCATTTTACTATGTCAGCGAGAAACACACAACCTGCCACCTGGCACCCTATTGGCAGAGAGACACAAATCATTGACCAATTGTTGCTTTTTTCATAGCCTACTCAGTGAAGCTTTGTTAGAACCAGTTAATTATCCTATCTGTTGACTAGCTCTAAAAGCATTGACTATGTCTGCCCATGTGAAAGTAACCTTACAAAACTATGAAATTGCTAACAGATCTGGTTAGTACATGGTATTTTTAAGTTTTCCAAACTTGACCCTAATGCCTTACTTTGATAAGATCAAGTTGTTTCCTTCAAACTAAACATTATTTTTTCTCTAGGATATATATGGAGCCAACCATCCAAATTTATCAAAATATATGCAATTTATCTCAGGTAACTATCTAGTTATTGAAGCCAGATATGCAGACAAAAAGGTAGTGGAGCATCTGCATGGTATAATATATGTGATTCAATCTTGAATAGATCAATGCTTAACTCTGCAAGTCTGGAAATTCTGACTTGAATTAAATACCTTGCAGTCTATATCTGCACAAAAACTCAACATAAAATCCAAACAGATGTATCCATAAAATAGGAAGAAGCTCTAGGCATCTTACATGTTCTGCAGACCACAGAGTTGGGCTTTCAATTGTTCCACTTAGCACACCATGACCCTGAGTACCTACATTAGCTTCGATATTTTGGCAGGGATTCAACCAAGTAAATTCTGTTGAATGTAAATCAAAATTGTCACTGTCCTTGAACAATTTCCGTGAATCACAAAGACAGGCTTCTGCTGAATAAAGGGCTAGATTGCCACTTTCAACAATTTGTCTTTGCGCTTCAACTACCAATTCAACCTGAATAGTCCAACAAAACATATACACAATATCAGGTAAAAATTTGCTTTTACTTAAATATGCCAGTATTGAATAAGGAAAGAAATACATGCCAATACTGAATAGAGAAAGAAATACATGCCAATATTGAATAAAGAAAGAAATACATAACTTTATACACTCTGACTCGATCTTTTCTGTTATTGAAAGTGATAATAGTGTGGTTATATCCTTTATTATAGGTTACAAAATATCCATCAGAAACTGGTACGATCCAAATATACAAACAGAATATATGCTTTGCTAATAAGAAAAAGATCACTACTTGATATTAATTTAAAAATTACTATAAAATTTCTGATGAGGAAACTGACTGCTTACATCTATCCCTACTAGTCTGCATGATGAGACATACCAACATGGGATGGTGTGTTTTATTAAATATAGGAGTTAGTGAACTTCATTAAATTTTTTACAATCCCTCGTGATTTTGTTTTATATTATTTAATGTTGCACATATTGCTATGTGCACCCTCCTCCATCTAGAAGCTTCCTTAAATATCCTTTGTAACTTACATATACATAATATGATAATACAAATGAGCATACAAAATAAATTGTTGTAGCAATCTACTATCCTTTGTTGTTGTTTCAAGTGTGTTCATATCATTTGGTATCAAAGGCTATCGATCATGTCCTTTAGATCCATTTGCAAAAAAAGAGGAGGATCCCCAATTTTAGAATGTCGTAAGGACATCCTACCATTCTAAGGGACATCAAGAATCAAGATGTTCCTCAACAATCCCAAGGATGTTAGAAGGTCCCCTATAGCTATCAAAATTTATTTTAGAAAAAAAAAGAAGAAAAAAAACATACAAAATGAAAAACAAAAAAAATGATACTAAAAGGGGGCCCCACCAAGGCTTCCACCTTAATGCAATCCCTAAAGGGGTCTAAACCCTAAGGCCATTTGATTTTAAATTTGTAACAAGGAGCAAAAGAAAAAGAGAGCAAGTCAACTATCATCTTTATAGCTATGTCCACTCTTCACTCCACACTTGTTTGCATTGTAAAAAGAAACGATGTTTTTAAATTTCTTTTGTTCGTTAAACTTAAAGAGTAACACAATATGATTGAACCATCCATTTGCTTAATCACAATGTGTTAATGAATTAGATACTTCATAGCATTTGTCAAGAATAAATTTTTTTATTCTTATTTTATTAAATATCATGTTCAGAGATAAAAATGTAGTAGTGTTTTATAACTTACGTAAGTTATTATGTCTAATAATGTAATTGACATAAACAATGTAAGTTACAACCCATGTAACTTTATAATTTAAATAATTAGCATGTGTACACATTACAATGTGTGCCCATTCCTCCGCTTTGTTCATACAACAATTTGGTAACAGGGCTTTAAGAAATGTTCCACCCCAAAAATTTTCCCAATTTTTTATTTTGCTCTCCTCCCAAGTTTAACAAGTGTACAATTTGTCAAACAATTCACAAGCATTCCATTTTGAAAGCATAAATTGTTACAGCTCCAATGAATAACTTCATCAAAATTTCACAATAATAAAAGCCCAAAAATTACAAACAATCCGATAATAGCTTGCCTCAGATTTCAAATATTAAAATTTCCCTACAACACCTACAATAGTTTCTTTTTTAACAGATACCAACAGTAAAGTAATAATTTAATATAACCAAAAATGAGCAATATTTTCTCTGACCTGTTATACTTTTTCCCCAGCACTTCACAACCGGCACATTACCTTTCAAAGATAGTATGGCGGCTCCAAGATTTACACAGTAGGTCAATGAATATGTATGGCAGAATTAATCAAACACTCATTTCATCAAAATGTATGGCCGAAACAAAACCAAAGGCCCGTGGAAAAGAGCTGTATGGCAAGTAAAATTAAGAAGCTCAAATTTTCTCCTTGCTCACATGAAACTTTGGAACCTCCAAAAATCACATTGACTTCCCTCAAATGCATTGAAATCTCCACTAGTATTTATCTAAGTTACCGATTCGTTTTTGGATTCGGGTACGGGTACGAGAATCCGGTACAAGATTCGGTCAAAAAAAAATTTGGGGTTGGGTACGTTTTTGGGTACGTTAATACAAAAACATATAAAAAATCAGAAATATATACATATTTGCAGCAGTAATTAAGTTCAGAATAAACCACCATATTAATAGTCAAATAACATAGCAAAAATACACCACCACTTTATACTCAAAGAGTCAAATGTCATGATATAGATTCTAGAATTATAAATTAAAGTTCAAACTTCAAACATAAAAATGTCAAGTCTTTACAATCAGCCATTAATAATTATTGATCATTGATCAATCTAAATCATATGGGTCATCAAAAAAAGCAGCATCATCAGCATCATTAGATATGCTGATATGCAGCCTGGTGGATGGCACTTCCAAGGATTTTCCATCATCTATAAGGACAAGATCAGTCCATTGGATGCTTATAAGAGACTGAGCACATTTTAGATCAATGATTTAATAGCTTATGTTAGGTTTCCCTCTCAATTAATTAAATAAAGAAAACATCAGTTTCTGCATTCACATGATTTCTTTTCCTAAGTACAGATAGTGAAGAAATATACCCCATTGGAGGCCTCTGGCCAAGTCCATTGTAGGTTGCGTTAGCTTCAAATAACAAACAAATACCCAATAGTTTTACAAACAAAACAGAGACCATTTTCATGTTTTAGCAATCTCCAAAGCAGATATTAGAAAGACAGAAAGAAAGGCATTCATATTTACAAGGTTAATTTGCTATCCCATATATAGGTTTCAAGGCCTCCACCACGACCACTTATTTGGGTTTTTCTCTTGCTATTTTAATATATGTGTAATTGATACACTAAAAGGTATGCTTCTAACGGTGCTTGAAAAAAATGTTTAAATCATGGTCTAAAAGCCTCAAAACCATACCCACAGAGTACTCATCGTACCCTGGATGTATCCGCAGTCTGAAAAACAAATCCTAGATGAACTTGTATCATATCGAATCTGAATCACGAATCCATATCGTATCCAGGTTCTACTAGGGACGAATCGGTAACTTAGGTATTTACTATTTCACAACTCCATACATTGATACCATACAACCTCTAAATAAAGGTTTGCTGGAAATTGCAAATATCTTTTTTTTGTACGTAATAAAGATTTTATCCTATAAACTTCTTAATTTCCCTCTCCATGTCACCAATGCATTTTACTGTTACATTCCCCATTATAACTCCTTCAATTCATATTGCTGGCCTGTAATTTAATATGTCTTGTTTCAAATGTAAGCTCTATTAAATTTGAGCTGAATATAGAGCCACGACAGACTCCCAAACACTCATACTTCCCTTGAAACGGCAGTTGTACGACACCTAGTCTACTCCAAATTCAACTCCTGCTGAACATGTAATGTCCCCATTTTTATGCCATGTTGTTCCCTGAGTGTTGGCCAATTTCCAAGGTTTTTCTATAAGATCCAGGCAAGTTGGGAGAACTCCAAAGTTCTTGGAGGATGTAGTTTCGGAGTTACAAGGTTTCTATTATTGGCAATGAGCTATGTGGGCAATATTGATCTGAATGGCAGTTATGTGATTTGATGAATTCAAGGAAATACCAGTGAGAAATAATTAATATTGTTAGTAGCCAGGCATGTGTAATGTCCCCTTCTCATCAGTAATCTGTTCTGATACTCATCAGCCTATTCCGGAAACCTGTAGGCGTGTGTGAGGAAAAATTAGGGTTTCCAGTTCTAAGGTTCTTTGGCATTTCTATGAGTTTACTATTTATAGTAAATTCTAATTTTGGCAGTATGAAGTTTGTGAGCTTTCAGTTCTTCATTTCCAGTTGGAGCAATTATTTGCAATTCATGTCTGACTTCTAAAGGCTTTTTTATGATGAATAAAGGCGTTAAGGTTATAAATTGCAATTGACCCCTTGGCCTAGTAAGACAACTTAAGTTGTGTTTAAAAGGGGGACTTGGAAGGGGTATGCTATCATAAAGGTGATTTAATTTTTAATAAAGATAAAAGCCTTGAGAAATAAAGTGGACGCCTTTTTGAAGGAGTTGTTATTTTAAAATAAAGATTTTATATTGCCTTGTAAAGTGGACGCCTTTTTGTGAAGCTGAATGGTTTCTGGAAATTTGAAGAGACTCTGTGACTGTTGGCGTCTTTTCTTGAGGGATTGAAGAGTCTTCTACTCTTCTATAAAATGAAGGCTTTATTCCAGCATTGGTATCCATTCATGTTATCATACTGTTATGTTGTCGGAATGACAAATGAAACCTTGCTTCGAGGATGCTACCTCCTAGCCATTAACCAATTTCGTGTTTGAAATACAACACCTAGTTGGAATTTGCTGCTTCTCATCCAGACTAGCAGATTGTGTTCAACAGAAGAAGTTTTGATGATAATTCCAGTTTTTGAGTTGCTGATTCATACACAGCTGAAAGTGAAAATTTGAATGCATCTCCTAGAATAAATTTATTATGATTATGGGTATTTTTGCTGAGTGTTTGCTAAGCCAACGCGCCCCCTCTTGCAAAGTTTGAGATTTAATTTTGAAAATTCTGATTTTTAATGCCAAATCGCCCTTGAAGAGGGCCGTACCATTCATGGAGGCTTTGGAAATTGTGCCAGAAATATAGGTGCAGTTTGGTTGCTGTTTGATGATCAGAATATGTTCGCCTACCTTCGAAGAAGAAACAGCAAAAGACGGCATTCGATTTGGAGGTGAATTAAGTGAGTTATGATCATTTCACTGGTTTTCATAGTTGCAGATTGACATTTGCAGTCTACTGTTTTCTGTATCAGACCTTTGAATTTCTGATTTTTGATTCATTATCAGCAGTTAGAGAGTTTAATAATTGTAAGAGATCATCTATTACTCGTGTTTGAAGACTATTGTAATTCTTATGTAATTTGCAGCTTATTTCTTATTTGTACAAACTGTAAACAGTAGTACTGTTCCAGTTTTAATTGCTGCAATTAATTCTTCTTCTTCTCACATAAGTACCCCTGGATGGTTTCCCGCCAGTGAGGATAATTTGATTGTAACACTCTTGTACCCACTTCATAGTGGTGAATCCCTACAATTCTGTGGATGCCCGCCGCAGCGGATGAGTTAGTTTGTAATAGCTCATGGCTGGTTATCCGCCTATTAATTTATAGCTTTCAATTAAACACCCTGTCATATGTTAGCACCTCGCCCTCAGTGGGATCTTGAGTGCACATTCTTGACGTCGAGTAGTTTCTTTCAAGTACTTTCCTTTAGCTCCTCCGCCATATGACAACACCTATCCTTCATTGGGATTGAGTGTGCATTCTTGGTGTGAGTTCATTTCAAGTTTGGTTTTCTATTTGGAGCTAACGCTAATCAAGTTGGCTAAGTGCTGGTTATGTTGTGTTAATTTATCGAAAAAATTGGTTAGCATATTTCAGCATGCACCACAGCAGCCGTACCATTTTATTTGGAAGGGTGTCATATTAATTACTGCTGACTTTGGAGGCTTCACAGCAGACTAAGACATATTTATTTATCAGCCGTACCTCTTTCCTAAGGAGCCACGACTTGGTAATATAGTGTCATATACTTTTGGGAAGCTGAGTGGGAGGTGGCGTGAAGTCTTGGAGGGTCAGATATTAGTCAACAAGTAGTTTCAATATTTCTTTAGTACCTTGCGCTCCATATTGGCTACCGTACTTCCATTAAATGTGCCGCCACTGTGTATAAGGGCACAAATAATATCCTTGGCTCCTAGCATGTTGACGTGGAAGCAAGGGTCGACCAAGGAAGTCAGCGTGGTATTCTTCAAGGGAGACACCATTTTGGGAGCCGTTGAAATATAAGGAGAGGCTGCCACTCAGATATGAGGGTTGCCCATACTTGAGAAGAAAATCGAGCATGTTTAGTGATAGTAGGAAACGGTATCAGGAGGAAGGGGGATTTAGTTATAAGGTCAGAAATTTAAAATATTAATTAACAGTAAATGTAGTGTATGATAAGAAGTACCTTCTGAGTTGTGAATATTGTAACTGCTGGAAAAATAATATAAAATACATTTTGGTGTTGTGAATCAGTTGAAATGTATTTTGCTATGAATGTTATATTATAAGAGATGCATTTTATGTAATCTGTACACAAACATTTTATCTTTCCTGGGAAAATCATCAGAAGTATTCAGACCAGCCCATGAAAATTGTTTAACAAAATGCCTGTTTACATAAATCGGAGAAAGTGAAAAAAATTTGCACACCAATTTTCCTTGGGATATTTCATTATAGAAAATAATTTTCTATCCTTATCAAGAAATAAGGATTGGACCTACATAAGCTGACTTGATAAAAAGGGAAATTACAGTTTAGACCATAGCATACAACATACTACTTAGTGAAAAATAACACAAGCCAACTAAGCATATGATTTCCCATAGGGCAAGAATCCATGCGTATCTTCCAATAGCTATAACATGCATTTTTCAACATTATTGAAGCCAACATACAAGATTTATTTCAAACAATTACCGGACATCCTCCAAACAAGGGCTTTTTCAGAAGCACGGAAGTTTACAAACTATTATGCAATGAAACATCATCTTACTAAAATTGAAAAACCATTTTCTAATTATTAAATTGAGGGTTTTCTATGCTGAGAAGTGGATTCAAAACTACAATAAAATGAAGCATGTGAAACAACTTACTTGGATGTCTGCAGAAGAAAAATCTTCAGTCAAATTTGTCTTAAAAAGGTAATCTGATATAAACACCTGAAAAATAAAATCAAAAATAGCATAGTAAGGTTACATTTATTTCAGGCCATAAAAGAGGAACCATCTGAATAACACCTTCAAAGCTTGTAGTATACAAAGATAATCTTCAATATTTTAATATACATAGATACTTAAAATTAACTAGAGAACTCCTACAACATCTTTGAGGAGTGGATCAAGCAAGAGACATGAGCAGACCAAAAGTCAATACAAAGTTGCAACTACAAAAAGCACAATAAAGTACTAAATTGGCACACATGGCTTAATTAGTGTTTAAAGGTTAAGTTACCAATCTTGGTACTGGTTTGGGCTCAAGCTCAGGGGTTCAATTCATGGATTTGGTCAAAAGAATTGGGGGTTCAGTTTGTTTTAATTTTTTCCATACAATATATAAAAATAATAAATATATAACTATTTGCAGCAGTAATAAAGTTCAGAATACCACATCACTTCATATAATAAACAAAACCACCATAAAATTAAAAATGCTGCAATGTTAAGTAGTCACAGAAATGTCATGATATATATTCATTGTTTAGACTTCAATATTAAAATTAAAAATAATGTCAATGATCAGCCATCAACCTTCAGCATCATATGGGTCTTCAACAATATCATCACCACCATCAATATTAAATGTAGGTACTAGTATTTAGAAAGCCACAAACAGGGCCAATAGCACTCATATGCTCACTCGCTGGCTTGTCGTTGAGTCTATGTCCATTCACCATTCACCTTCCTTCTTTGGCACAAGTACTCTAGGCACTATCCAAAGAATCATTCTTTCTTTGATCAAACCTCTTTCCAACAACTTTTCTACTTGCCTAGTGATTTTTGAACTCCTATTTGAACTCATCCTGTGTAATTCCTTTATTTGGCAAACTAGATCCTAGGATCAAATCAATGCAATGTGACACACTTCAAACTAGCAGCAATCCCTCTAGCATCTCACTACTGATTATTTCTGCATACTCCTTGAGTAACATTGCAATCTTTAGCTCCTCTAAGTTGTGCAACGAATTCTCCTCCTACACGGGCTTGAGCAATACCATGTAACATTCTTCTATGCCCCTCACCTCCTTGTGAAAATCCTTGCTACTCAACAACATCACTTGATGTACCATGCCTTCTTCCACCTTCATTGACAACAACTCAAACTTCTTCCCAGCCTCTATGATGATGAAGGTGTTTTTATACCCATTATGGATCGTGTTTCAATCATATTGCCATATGACATCCATCCATTGTGGCAACATCCTCATCCACATGCAAAATGCAACCTTACACTATTATGCAACAATAATTTGGTGTTTCTTCTACTACCAAGATTACTTGTCCCCGAGCAATTGCAAGTCTGATGCAGCAAAATCTGCTCATCCTCCCAAGTAGCATCCTCAATTGGTAGATTTTTCCACTTCACCAGATACTCTCCGATAGTCCTCCTCCTTAAAGAATGTTCTCTGAAATCAATAACCACCTCTAGCACCAAAACCAACTGCCTTTCCTCATCCAACGGCGGTAACTCAACAGAAGTAGCCACATTGTGCCCAGGCGCCTTTTTGAGGCATGACACATAGAAGACATTGTGAACCCTACTACTCTCTAGTAGATCCAACTAATAAGCCACCTCCCCAACTCTCTTGGTGATCCTAAAAGGCCCATAGAAACGTAGCTTAAGCTTCTTCGCTCCACTCTTCTTGAGAGTAGACTGTCTATATGGCTAGAGTCTCAGATAGACCATATCCCCAACCTCAAATGCATGCTCAATACGTTCTTGATCAGCATAAATCTTCTGCTGATTTGGACATGATGAAGATTGTCCTTCAAGGATTTTAAAATATGTTGACTCTGCTGCAACATATCCCTCGCTTCAGAGGCTCTATTATCACCAAATAGCAAATCAATGAAGCTAGGAGCTTCGTAACCATATAGAGCCATAAATGGAGACATTTTGATAGACATATGGTATGAAGAATTTAGCAATACTCTACCAAATGAAGCCATCTCACCTAAGCTTTTTGCTGCCGTGAAACATAATTTCTGAGATAACCTTCAAACCACTTGTTCAAAATCTATGTTTGCCCATCTGTCTATGGATGATAACTAGTGCTTGGAGTGAGCACTGTACCACTCAATCTGAAAATCTCCTGCCAAAACATGCTTAGGAACTTGTTGTCCATCACTCACAATGTTCTTGGGCAGCCTATGCAACCTAAACACCTCTCTGAAAAATAAATCAGCAATCTGAGCTGTTGTAAAAGTGTTGGTAATAGCAAAAAAGTCAGCAAACTTCATCAATCTATCAACAATTACAAATATGCAATCTCTCCCCTGCACCTTAGGCAAGCCCATGATGAAGTCCATGGAAATAATTTCCCATTTTTTATTGAGAATGGGCAAGGATTGCAACAAACCAGTAGAAAATGTGTGCTCATTTTTGTTTCGTTGGCAGATTTGACACTCCTTAACATAGCAAAGGACTTCATCCTCGAGCCCCTTCCACGAAATTTGAATCTGCCTATATGTTTTAAAATAACCACGGTGACAAGCCAAAAGAACATCATGGAATGATTAGAGCACCTTCATTTTGAGCTTTGATTCTAGCACCAAGAAGATTCTATCCTTCTAGAATATCAAATCATCCACCAATTTGTACCTTTCATCATGCAAGGTACCATCAACTATATCGGAAGCAAAAGAATTCATAGCATACTCTGCAATGATCTGCCCCTTCCAATCAACTGTAATCTCCATCAATGAACTCAAATGTGACCTTCTTGACAAAGCATCGACCACTATGTTGTTCTTCCCCTTCACATACTCAATGTTAAAATCGTAGTCTTGGAGCTTACTCACCCACTTATGTTGTCTATCATTGAGATCCTTCTGATGGAAGAAGTGTTAAACACTCTTATGATCAATCTTCACAATGAACTTGCCTCCAACCAAATACTGCCGAAATTTGGCTAAGGTGTGCATGATAGCAAGCATCTCTTTACATAAATGGAGTATGTCCTTGAAATATGCCCACTCAAATCTGACCCAAATTTTTCAAACTTCCTTGTGTAACATTTTGTCAAATATGTTGCATGCAAGCTGATGTACTGAATCTGCTGACTTGTTTTGAATTGTTTGTGGTTTATTTTGTGATTGTTTTTTATGCCAAAAGATGCTCATAAAATAAAGAAACAATACATATAGGAAATGGAACTGGAAACTAATGAAATATAGCAAGACTTAATCGACATTACAATGCTGATTATGACTCTCATACACAACTATTTACAATGGACTAAGACTGTCATATAATATCAGAGCCTACAATACTCAGAACATTACAAATTTAAGGTCTAAGGTAGACCACAATGTTCTACAAACATACCTGTGACTTGAGCACTTGAAGCTGATGGAAAATGATGAATAACCTGGTCCAAGATGACTGTTAAGATGCTGCAGACACCTTCAGCTGTGACTGATATGAATTTGTCCTCCAATGATATCTCCAAATTGCTCCTTCAAGTATGCATCCAAGGCTAAAATGAAATATGAAACCCTAGGCCAAGTAATCCCTCCACTAGATATGCCTTGCAACACCAAAATGAATGCCAATGATAGATGATAGTTGATCAAAACTAAAGATGTAAATTTCTGTCAATATGTCTCAAACCCCAATCGCCCTTCTCCTTAGAAAATTCACCAAAAATCATAGAAGCCTCCAAAAATCATGAAACTAATTTTTAAGTGCTCCAAACAAACCCTAGAATGGGTCGCCCAAGGTGGCTTGTCCAAGAAAAATCTATAGGTGCCCAAATCTGAAAATTCCACCTCTAAAGCATAGCTGGAAGTATGCAGAAAATGTCTCCAATAAGCTCTATGATGAATACTGATTGCATCCACCTCTCAAGACGGGAATGGGGCCATCACCAAACCCTAGTTATCAAGGAATCATCACCTTGAATGGACTGAAATTTTTCTTCAGCCAAGAGATAAACTCACTATGCAAAAGCCAAGTCAAAACATGATGCCAAAATGAAGCACAAAACCTCCTTTTAAGCTTTTTCCCTAGCCGCCCAAGACAAGGCCGACCCAAAAAAGATAATAATAATTTTTATTATTTTATTTTTATTTTTTATTATTATGCCCAAGAGTCTAGGCGGCCGCTTAAAGGGTAATAAAATAATATTTTATTTTTCCCTTATAACACCCAAGGTGGACGACCCCCTCCTAAGCTCCACTTTATTTTTATAAAATTGTTTTTGCATCATAAAGTGGGAATTTAACTAATAATAAAATATAAGAAATATTATATTTTATTTTATATTAAAAATATTTCCCTTTTCTCCATTTTGCAAAATCATCAAAATATCTCTCTTGGCCAAAATATCATTCCCTAACAAAGTCGACTAGCTCACGAGAATGGAGAATGAACTAGTACACAATTCCACGCTATCACTCTGAGAATGGGGACATTACAGTCCTCCCTTCTCAAGATTGCTTGTCCTCAAACAATCGCAAATTAGGATGCTGAAGTATCTGCTCTCCTTCCCACGTAGCATCATCCAATGGCAAGTCTCTCCATCTGATAAGATACTCTCTAATTATTCTACTACACAACTTGTGCTCCCTCATATCAACAATGGACTCAAGCTCTAATATCAGAATTCCCTCCTCATCAAGTGGTGGAAGAACTAGAGAAGCAACCACATGCTAACCCAATGCCTTTTTGAGGCATGATACATGAAAAACATTATGAATCCTGCTGCCTGCTAGTAAGTCAAGCTCATATGCTACCTCTCCAACTCTCCTCACAATCCTGTAGGGACTATAAAACCTCGGCTTGAGTTATTCGGCACCACTTCTCTTCAATGTACTCTATCTATATGGCTAAAGGTGCAAGAAAACCAAGTCATCTACCTCAAAAGTCCTCTCCACACGGTATCTGTCAACATATATCTTCTGCTGATTCTGTGCCTGCTGAATATTATCCTTAAGTACCTTAAGGATGTCCTGAGTATCCTGCAATAACTCCTTGGCCCGAGGAGCTCGACTGTCACCAAAAGCTAAGTCTATGAAAGATAGCGCATCATACCCATACAATGCCCTGAATGGAGACATGCCAATTGACATATGATAGGTGGTATTATAGCAATACTTCCCTAAGTAAAACCACCTAATCCATGCACGTTGATGCCCCGCAACATAATTGCAAAGGTAACCCTCAACCAACTTATTGACAATCTTCATCTGTCCATTTGTCTAAGGGTGATAACTGGTGCTCAGTGTCACCTCTGTTGAAATATTCCGAGCCAAATTTTTTCGATTTTTTACAATTCAAATTACAAGCACCCGTTAAGGTTAGATGATAAACCAAAACGTACTGAAGCAACTCTAACCAGTATGTACACCAGGATCCCGATGTGGGCAAGGTGTGAGCATTGGTCAGAGGATCTGAATCAAACTGCTTATGCAAAAAGCAACTCTAACCAAGAATGGCGCCGATGATGGCGAGCATATGGTCAGAGGATCTTCTACTCTAAATACTGAAAGGGAACTCAACGTCAAGTATGTGCTACCCAATCCAATGCGGAGTGAGGGGCGACCATATGACGGAGTGATTACAATAACAATGCTTGAAAGAGAAATGCTGAAAGCTGAAAACACTCAACACCCAGAATGTGCTTGCTAACCCAGAATGGGAGAGTAGCTACCATAGGGCGGAGATTTATCTATTACAACAAGAACTGAAGGAAGAATAAGTATTACAATAACGATGAGCAATAATAAGAACAACTGGTCAGTACTACTGCCAGCTTACAAAGATGTCATTGCCTGCAATATCAAGACTTAAGATGCTCTTTCAAATGATGCATTCAACAAGGAAGCTTCTGCAAAGTATACAATGAAATCTCAACACCAACCAGATAAGGAAGATGCAGATTTCTTAAACTGTCATACAAATCTGCACTTTTTGTCATAAAACCAGCAACCTATGAATTTACTCATATGCTCATAACTCTCTCATTTCTCACCCAAATGATCTCAAATCTGATGCAATAGACCCTCAAAATGATGGCGCCTAACTTAGTAATAAGAAATGGCATCTAAAAATGGTTATTAATTACTGACACGAATCCCAATGCACTCTAGAAAGTTCGGCCTTCAAGGAATGACGGATTTGCATTATAAAATCATAAGCTTCGTATTAAAATCTGCAAATATTCATGAAGGGGCGCCCTTACCAATAAGATGCAATGACACAATACCCAGAACGAGATTATTTTTGTTTTCTGATTTACAAATGAAAACACGGATCTGCTGTAGCTTAAAATGCAAAATGCTGAAACCCACTAATATGCAAAACAGATCTAATAATGCACAAGCTGAAACAATGCTCAAAACTAAATGCAAACTCACAAATCTATCTTAAATCACCACTAGTCGCTGTCTTTCAAGCGAGAAGCAATGCCCAAGCTAGGAGGCCTTCATTCCTCGAAGCAATCCCAAAGCCAATCCGGCAGCATAACATTCCTGTAGATAAAAGATACCCAAATGATGATCCAAGTCTTCCTTTTATAATTTCAGGTTGACTTCTCGAAACCCTAAACTCCTCTCAAAGTCAAAAACCCTAATCTCCTCAAAGATGGCGTCCTTTTCCTTCAAGTTGAATATTCACTTTTAAAATAAATTCAATACTTTAATAAATGCGCCCACCTTATATCTTGATTTGACTTTGGATAAAATATAAAATAATCCTTAATGAGGCGCCACCCTCAAAAAGACCACTTTTCAAAACAACATAAAGTCAATAGACTAGGCCAAGGGGTCAACGTTCGAATAAAATATTAAAACGTGACTTTTAATTAAATATATCAACTTATCTCTCCAATTGTGCCCTGAAGCCAATAATGACCAAGTCAACTGACCAAACTGAAGTAGGAAGTCAACCAAGCCGAACCCAACTGAAAAACTGCCAGAAATAGAATTTACTAAAAATAGTAAATTCCTGAAGATGCTCAGAAAGCCGAGATGAACATACCACTGCGAAGCTCTCTGAAAACCCAGAAAGAATCCGCCATTGAATCCACTAACTCTGAGCAAGGACATCCTTAAAAATAGGAAACCCTAATTTTACCTTCCGACTAGCCTTCGGGTTTCCAGAAAAAGGCCAACGGTCACTGGAAAGGTCAGGTTCGAGAAGGGGACATTACAATCCGCCCTTCCCAAAATTGCTTGTCCTCAAGCAATACCACCACAACTCCAGAAATTTTAAAACTAAACCATACGCAACAAGTATGATCCCTGGTTCCCACACCCATCGCAGGAAGGACCCACCATGCCGATGCTGCTCCACTCTGATCACATCCGTGAAATCATCATGCCTATGTTGCACTAACCTTCCTTGTAACCCCAAAGTGTTACTGTCCATGATACTCATACTGAAAATTTTAAAAGGACTGAGACCAGCTTCATGCAACGTCTCATGTCCAAGAGGCCCAAAGTCAACAGTATCAACTATACCACTGTCAACCACAATGGATAGGCTGCTCAACTCAAAATCAAACTCCTCAACATACCTCCATATTGCAACAAACGAAGCCCTGATGGAAAAAATGATATCTTCAAATCTTCTTGCAAAGAGGAAAGCAATCTTTGGCAAGAGCTCAACAAATTCAGCCTCATGGCTTCTTCTGGAGCTACTATGCATCAACTGAATTATATCGACACCACCATGAAGACTTCTAATCACTCTTACTATTCCAACTCCAAGAGTCTCAGAAGGGAAAGCCAAAGCATGTGGAAGTTCGTTGTCCAAAAACCAATATAGTAAAGAAACTATCAAAATTTGCTTCACAAACCTCCATAGGATGCACTCCAAAAGTAGAATAGGTGCGAAGGAACAAATAATCTCTGCTGTTCAAGGCCGAAGTCAGCGAAGTGCAATATGATTTTAGTACCTCACACAAGAAAAAACAGCAGCACCAAAGAAATTCCCAAGTGTGAGTGTATGATATGAGCATAGAGTTGCAAGGTAACAACTCAAAAATGGCCGAAAAACATACTAGAGCAATCTCCATCTGAAAACTACCACCTCGTTGGCAAGTGGTGATGAAAAAACTCTCCCAAACGAGAGTAACTCCACAAGTAACAGGGCTGGTCTGCCTCCAACCAGCAAGCACGAGTCTCAAAATCTGCTCTTGTCTTAGCCAAGGATCAACGCCAAGAGCAACCAATTGTTCCTCTTTCCAATCCATACTCAAAATTTCTCTCCAATCCATTTGTCGATGAACAAATGGAACCATCATGGGGCTGGAAAAGAAAGTCACAACATCATTAATACTGAAATTTTGATCCTTATCCTTCAAAAAGTCCTTCTTTCCACAAGTGATAAGCTCTATCAACCCATATTGAGAATCCCAAGCATGGATACCCAACTGAAAGTGATCTCCAACATACTGAAAAGAAAACTCAACACATTCCCAAATGCTAGTAAGGATCAAGTGCATACTGAAGAGATTGATGCCTCCGCTAATGAACCTTTGAAGCCTATCTATGAAAGCTTCAACAACATGGGAGCATGAACTATTAAATGACTTCAAATCCAAATCCAAAAATAGACCAATATGTGCCAAAGTATTGTTCAACCAAAGGAATGGATTGACAAACATGCAAACACCCAGTTCTGGTCCATCTTCATTCCCTTCTTCATGAGTAACAAGACTTAAATCTTCGCTTCTTGCTGCTGTACTGAAGTTACCAGCAGCTACCAAATCTTGCCTTGTTAACACCTTGGTGTCGAAGATGTTGAAATCTCCTCGAATCAACACTTCCCATGTATAGACTTCATCCTCAAACCCACTTATGCATTCATTACTAATCAACAGACGTGGCACTTCCTCATGGAGTGATATCGAGGCATCCAAGCACTGGAAACCAAACTCAGTTTCATTCTCTATTTCATCCTCTACTTCATAGAGAGGATTATCATAACTTTTCTCATCACCTTCTTGAAAAAGAGGATTGTCATAAACTTGAAAGTCATTCCTTTCATCTTGCTGCTCCAAATCTGCACATGCAACCTTTGATTTTCTTGTGAAACCTTCAAGATCAAACTCCTCTCGAAGACTATCAATCTCATCAATTACTTGCTTGATTTCTCCAGCTCTTCGTGCATCCTCTTGCTCCTTGAAAAGTTTGAAATCTGCAAACTGGTCTTGAATCTTTCTTAGAGTCAACTGAGTTTCTTTCAACTTGTCCTTTGTTGATTTAAGCTCCAAAGTGAGCTCATCAACCATATTCTCCCTTTCTTCGAAAACAATGAAGGCCTTCTTTGCAGATTCAACGGCATGATCTCTATCTTCAATCAAGCCTATGTACTTGGATTTCATGGTCTCCAAGGAATCTTTGATAAGTTGCAAATTAGAAAGAGCAACTTCATCTGTCACTCCTCCACGTCTCTCATCAAGCTGAGCCCTCCAGTAAAGCTCTTCAACCAAGCTATGTGTGCGATCAAATAGGGATAGAGCTTGCACTTCCCTGTTAACGGACACCTTGAATTGATCTTCCCACCCATAAGAATGTGAAGATGGTAAATTGTTGATAGGCTGCAACTGAAAATCAGAACTTCGTTTCACGCATTTGCTGCCCTCATTGTAGCCCCAACATTCTTGTACTTCACCACCAACTAGTGGAGAATGCTCAATGTCTTGGAAAGCATCATACTTCACTAAGTCTTCAACTCGTTGATTGCAATCAGCTTCATGCCTTGATAAATCAGATTTGTGTTTGGTAATTCCTCCAAACCTTTCATCTTCAAGAGCCAAATGGCCCTCAAACTCTGTTTCCTCTCCCATGTTACTTTGAACAAACTTGAAAGCAGCCCCAAACTTAAGCACATTAACACCATTGTCTGCTGATAGAGAACCCTTATCAAGTTCCATTTCTTCATCCGGATCAAAGGGAAATTCATCCCATACCGGTTTGTCATCACTAAGTGCCTTCACACCTGGATCCCAAATGGTGAGAGGCTGATTGTTTTGATCACAAGAAAAGTATTCTTTGTGCAACATTTGGAGTGTCGATTCTTGGAATAGGTCAACTCCCAAATCACTAAAGCTGATGTCTTCATAAGTACCTCCCTCTAATGGTTGGGTCTGAAGTTCAAACTCAAAACCACCCTTAGCACTGTCACTGAAAGGAAGTAGGGAATCTTTAGAGCTAGCTGTTTGAAATTTTTTATCATCCTTATCTTCAATGAACCTATCATCTATAGGTATGTTTCTGATCTCCTCATGAACAGTCATATGCATGCCATAGAGGTCTTCTTGATCACTTGTAATAAATTCATCTTGTGAAAACTCTTGAGGAGTTTGAACAGCAACAAGAGGAAAACTATCCATCACTAAATCTTCAACAAGAGGAGGTACAAACACCTCGAAATCATTACCAACATCATCACTTTGGTAACAGTCATAAGCTGATTCAAAGACACCAATAGTATTTCCTTCAACTTGCTCTTCTTCACTTGCTATCACATGCAAGTCAAGGGGCGTATTATGAGGCTCTTCCACACACTCTTCAACTGTCACGTTTTCTCCTTCGAGCTCACGATCATTTTGATGTGATATGTGCACCTTGTTTGTACCATCTTCAATGCTAGATGACTGATTTTTCTCTTCAACTTGCATATTTGTCGGCTGCAATCCACAAATAGGCACTTCATCTCCTTCCTTCTTTGATTCTTCGAACATAGCTTGTTCTGCTTCCCTTTTTATCCTTTCCTAATGTGGTCCACCATCTTCCACTTTTCGGGCTCCACTGACGCCACACACTTCAAATGGGAATCAAATGAAACATTGTACCCATAATCATCTGGCATGGTTTGATATTGCTCACGGAGTTTGACAGCCTCATCTTCACATTGT